>JAGDQP010000134.1:7162-68230 GCA_022664845.1 Lepisma saccharinum
GGGGGGGGGGGGGGGGGGGGGGGGGGGGGGGGGGGGGGGGTGCTGGGTACAAATGATGGAGTGTCGCACATTGTAACATACCTATTCTATTTTGTACTTATGTAAGTATTATCACGTATAATGTATACAAAACTGCTTTTAAATGCAGGAATTCAAGCTCAAATATAAATTATAGATGTAAATTTTCAACAGAGGTTGTTTGTCACTTATTGAAAAAGAAAAACGCCGTTTGATAGATCGTGTTTCATCTTAATGGGATGCAAAGTGTACAATGTGTATGCGTATTTTCCGTCAAGGGGAATTAGTAACAATGTTTACGTATGTTTTAATCTTGACCTTGTGTATGGAAGGCCTCATCTTAGTCTTAATGCCTGGTCATGATAAGAAAAAAAAAACCGTTCGTCTCGATCTAGTAAACAACATCAGCCTAGACGTCAGAAGTTAAAATCCAGAGCCAAGGTCTAGATTCACATTTGTTATGCTCTCATTCAGCCACTGCCAGATGGCTCTCTCTACTCTTCGATAGGTTTCCGACAGGCATGCGTTAAAATATTCAAGCTTTTTCCTTTTTTAAATATATTTTATTATTGTTGGTCTGCTTCTTTTGTTTATTCGTTTTTGTTCGTAATGTGATAAAATAACTGTTTAAACGTAATCTGTAGACATAATCATTAAATAAAACTGGCATCCTGTGTTGAACAGGTTTGATAATTAATTAATGCAAGAGTGCGCCAAGTTATTCATTATATAGTCTATGCATGCCTGTTACAGTGATTTATATTGGTACATCTTCCGTTTCAGTTGTATTTTTGTTGGTAGCACACACCAACCAAACCTGGTTTTCTTTCTTTCTTTCCTTTTCTTCTTTTAGATTGTATTAAAAGTATGTCGCAATAAATAGTAGCTTTGCGAATTTCGAAACTCTTCAGATGCGTGTGATTTTGTTGAAAGCATGCATCAATTTCCGACTTAGTCCAAGGGCGCTCTATCGTGTAAATCAGAGATGAACAAGGAAAATCGCTATATAATCAAACACCTTACTTGACTAATCTTTTTACTGTACTTGAGCTGCTTCTGGTTCTGTCGTGTGACGATTAGTAAAGCGTGTTTGCTGAGATGTAGCGTTTATTCATATTGTATTCGGGAGGTCTTTGGTTGAAACCTTGGAATATATTATCCCAGGAAATTATTACCGGGGGGGTAATCCGGCTGTTTTTTGTTTTTTTTTTCAAATTTTTGTTAATGTTTTTACATTAGTCGAATGTCGGCATGCACTTTCAAATAAAGTCAGGAGTGCAAACTATTTTCATTCTCCCATGGAGAGTGTAAAGTTAATGACAACCTTGTAGTCTTTAGGTTTTTTAAACACCATTAAATGAAAAATATTGAGCAAAGTCGAAAGGTTGGTGGCTATAATGCTACTTTTTCCAACAAATTCTTTGGATGGGTATCATGACTTGAATTGATTTTATTTATAACCTTTAGGGGTCTTCGGCTCAGACCGTATCATGACTAGAGTCTATGGGGTTAACCATATTGAACATTACGTCGGTGGTGTTGCTGAATGTCCATGACAACAAACTCTACCAACTCTTTTTCTCTTTTCAAAACTTTGCGTAGTATTTCTCACGTTAAGACGGTCTTCTACTTCTGCCAGAGCTAGAAAGTTTACTATTGGTGCTTATGGACAGAAAATTGATACCGAATATCTTCATTTTCTAAGGAACTGGATATCTTTAATAGAAAAGAAAAGTTTTGGAGTATTATAAGAAGTTTATGAACGGGTTGAAATACTTAGAACGTACATTTGTTTCCTAGTTTTTCAGAAATAAATTATTTAAAAAATAAATAAAATTATTATTTTTTCTACAAATTACAATATGTCTAACTTTGCAACCACTTACCCTAGAAAGACCAACTTTTTTTTTGTTTTATTCCTTGTGAACAAACGATTCTAATAATTTTAATTGCAATCATATCTGATACACCAATAAAAAAATAGTATTTTTACATAGCTATTCCAGTCCACCTGTCAAAGGTTTGATGAGAGTAAGCCAGCCGCGCCCCGCCCCTGTCTTCACTTTTAGTCCGAGGGAAAAAAGGAGGGAGGGGACTACACAAATCCCCTCTTTATTCAGCTTCTACAACAGGTGCCGACGCGAATGTAAACATGCTGTTTTAGAAAACAGCACATACCTGAAAGATTTTATGTAGTGTAGGTGAGATATGAGAATTTTGTAACAGAATAGCAACATCATATTTGGAATGGGGTGATATTTGGAAGAGTTGCAAGGTCTATTGTGTGGTTTCCTGGAAAAAAAAATCTAATTTAGTTTAAAGTTATATGAAAACTCTCTTTTTCTGATTTATATATAAAAAATATATCCTAACGTTACTTGTTTTTTCTTTCCTACTAACTTTAGAAACAATGATAGTAGAAAGCATGATAGTCGATGTGAAGTTAGTTTATTGATCTTCTTGGCAACATAATTTGTTGTTCTAAGTTTTCTCTAATAACTGAACAAGTAGAAAACCGAGATAGCTGTGTATAAATTATGAGGTAAGATAACTTTACATTACTATGACATCGTCCACTGACTCCTTTTCTGACTGTTATGTCAATCCGCTCGGCTCGAGCAGCGAGTCTAACGCTCGAGTTGAGTCGTCGCTCGAGCTCGACTCACTGTAACCGAGTCACAGTGTAAGTCTCTCTGAGCAGCGACTCGGCTCGACTCGAGCACATAGTAAGCGCCGACTCGGCTCGACTCGAGCACATAGTAAGTGCCGACTCGGCTCGACTCGAGCACATAGTAAGCGCCGACTCGGCTCGACTCGAGCACATAGTAAGTGCCGACTCGGCTCGACTAGACCACATAGTGATCTCCGACTCGACCCGATTCGAGCAGTTCTGAGTACCGACTGGAGCAGCTACTGAACGCCGAATCGACTCGAGCACAAAGTGAGCACCGACTCGACTCGACTCGAGCAGTTGTGACCACTGACTCGACTTGACTCGAGTAGGTACTGAGCACCGACTCGACTCGAGTCGAGCAAATCCTTGACATCCTTACTTTGCACATCGTTGTGCTTCCCCTATCCCGGCCTGAACCTTAGATGCCTAAAGTCCATAAATAAATTCTTGAACACAAGAGAAAATGAAGTATTTACTCATTATTTTTTCTTGTCTCTTGTCACTTTTCAATGTTTTAAAAATGTAAATAATAATGGCTTTGATGAATCATGTTTTTGATCATTAATCAATTTAATAAGAATGCTAGACTTGTATATTAGAGGTCTGCACGGGCTCGGGCCATAAATTGCCAGAACTTCTCGTGTTCTTGTTGGGCCTGGGCTTATTGTGATTATATTTTTCCCAACTGGGCCAGGGCAAGAATTGTATGTTTGGGCCAGGGTAAGAACTGTATACCAGGGCCAGGGCAAGAACTGTATGCCACGCCAGGGCAAGAAATGATGTACAATCTCAGGCCTGAGTTTAGTTTAAAGTTAATTGAAAACTCTCTTTATCTGATTTGTATAAAAAATGTCCTAACGTTAGTTTTACTCTCACTAACGAACATCACTGTCTGTGTTTATCAATACTCATGTGCCTAATAGCGGTTGTAGCCGCAGCAGATGAACCTATAGAGAAGTTCTGCCTTTTTATTCTTGGAAAAACTGTGAATAGAGGAGGCATGTAAACAGAAGTACTATTGCATATCACACGGCCTGAAACCCTGGAATAACATATAACTTTGACCCTAAAACTGGCAGGTCCTTTCCAGTCGCTTCGTATTCTCCATTTGTGCCCCTCCTAGATCTTAGTAACTATAAGTCCGACAGAGATGATTTATACACAGCTGGATTAGTCATGGTATACAATGGTAAGAAAAACTATGAATGTGACTCTAAAACTAGCAGGTCCTCTTGAATCGTTTAGTATTCTCCATTTGTGACCCTACTAGATCTCAGTAGCCACAAGTTCGACAGAGATAAGCCATACACCGTTGGATTAGTAATGGACACTGGTGGGAAAATCTATGACTGACTAAAACTGGCAGGCCACGGCATTCGTTTAGTAATCTCCATTTGTTCCTATCACTTTGAGTTTTTTTTAAAAAAATACGTTATAATTCGAATTTATACGGGGGCATTTTGGTTTTGTTTATAATAAAACCATTACTTAATATTTTACGTTATTAGGCTAGGAATTGTTAGGTTACATTCTACCTTTGATTTCAGTGGATGGAAAATACTATTTTTAAGTGAGTAAAATCTTTCACTCTAGCTAATGATTTTTTATTTGTTTGTTTGTTTCTCTTCCGAGGACTCCTTCCCTGCAAGACAATTATGCAGAGAAAATGGTTGATCTAAATTACTTCTGTTAGCAAGCTGATAGGGAGATAGACAAACATTCTAAATTATGTCTTCGAATTCCAAAAAAATCATCTATCATAACTTTGCCATATGGTTATTTTTAGGAGAGAAATTAAACAGGCGTTGGAAAAATGTAATTAATATTTAGCTCCTTTGGGGCGGGAGGGGAAAGACTGCATTACGAAGTCGAGTAACACTTTGCGGGACCTGCAACCTTATTTCGGGTAATAATTTTTCTGAGTGAATTTTACTGTGTATTAGTTTGTGTAGAAATGATAATAGAAAATTAAATCTTCTATTTTAATTAATTCAGCGCGCAAGTACAGAGAATAAAATTATCTAGCGTTGGGTCTTAGGTCGCCCTGTGTGAATTGATGAAGTGCATAATTGACATATTATTAGGATTAAAGTGTTGCTCCGTAGTGTAGTAGCTAAAGCAACGGATAATAAATCACAACGTTGCAGGTTCGAATCCATCCACAGATACGTGGAAAATTTTTAGATTATAAATGAAGACGAGAGAGTAAAACATGTCATTGAATAAAGGCATAATGTAATCAAGGTCCAGTTTTTTTCTAAAACTACTGTAAAAATATGCATAATTCGGTTTCCTAATATAGTAAATTTCCTCAGGATATAACTTGGTACTATTTTGAGTGCATACAACTGAAAAATAAGTTGGGCTAACATTGGGCCACATGTACATTGGAATTACCATATAGTTTGCTCTACGTTGAACTTCGCTTTTAGGGCCAACGTTATCGCTAACGATAAGGCTATTTGGCCAACGACCAAATAGTACGTAGGTCGAACAGTACTGAAAAACGTTAATCTAAAGTTAAAACGTACAATCAAATTTTCAATGGTCCAACAAGAATTTTGCTACTTGAGGTACACACGATTTTGTATTATATTTGTTGTTACTAATACAATTTGCAATATAAGTACTAAATGAAAATTTCTATATTACTATTGAGTTGATTCTTTATAATGCGGCCCTCGCTCTCTTCCTGATTAGTCAATTTTGCAAGCTGCCAAAAAAGGTTGGAGACCCTTGGAGTAGACTATACCGTTTTTCCGAATGATGATTGAATTAGCTGTTTGGGAAGATTGGTCGTTAGTATTCACAGTGCAATGTAAATATTATACTTGTTAATAATTACTCTGGGATAAATAGCTACTACTGAACTATGATATATGCAGCAAACGCATGTTTGCTGTAAGATTAAAAATTATATTTTACAGCTGTAAGTAATGCTTTTGTTACAGTAATACACAATTCTGCTTTATGTGATAGATAGTGCAAAAAATACAGAAGAGGTATAAAATGAGTGGAGACAATACACGGTCAGGAAAGTCAAAATAATATATTGCATTATACTAGAATAATAACTTCTATGGGGAAGCAGAGGCCGGGGGAGGTAATCTTCCTCCACTCACCACGTCCACCCTCTTAGTATAGAACCATTGAGGAAGAAAAACTCTACAGAATTAGCGATTTTTCGCAGGAAACCGGTCGAGAACCTGTTTCATTCAAGCGGTACACACATACTTATTCAGACATTCGCTTCTCCAACTTCTCACCCCTTCCACTGCCAGGCCTAGAGTGGGGCGTGGCTTACCCTCATCAAACCTTTTAGAGGTGGACTAGAATAGCTATATAAAAATACTATTTTTTTATTGGTGTATTGGATATGATTGCAATTAAAATTATTAGAATCGTTTGTTCACAAGGAATAAAACAAAAAAAGTTGATCTTTCTAGCGTAATTGGTTGCAAAGTTAGTCATATTGTAATTTAGAGAAAACAAAATAATTTTATTTATTTTTTAGTAATTTATTTCTGAAAAACTAGGAAACAAATGTACGTTCTAAGTATTTCAACCCGTTCATAAACTTCTGAAGAATGCTCCAAAACTTTTCTTTTCTATTAAAGATATCCAGTTCCTTAGAAAATGAAGATATTCGGTATCAATTTTCTGTCCATAAGCAACAACAGTAAACTTTCTAGTTCTGAGAGAATTAGAAGACCCCGTTAAGACGTGCCCATAAGACTTAAAACTTTGCATTGAATTTTGCTGTTGTTCATAAAAGAAGTAGATGTTTGACCTTGAAGATAAAGAAAAGAGAACATTGCTAGTTGGTGTATTTTCTTTCTTTGTCACTGTGTTCTAATTGGACCATATTTACATGTCTTCTCTATAGAATCCAATCCAGAATGAATGACATTGTCTGGTTATTTGCTGTTTTACTTTCAGCGTTTTTGAATATGATGTTGAGTCGCACTGCAGGTATAATACAACAGGGTGTGGACGAAGTGAAGACAGAGTTGACAACTAGGAGCAGTTTTTCTGTCCGTAAAAGTTTGGTTTGAAAGTGCTTATTGTTTTGTGCATCTGTGTGATGTGGTCAAAGAAACCCAACGACGCTTGATTTTTAATTAAATGTTCTAGCAACAATCAAACAAACTATGAAATTAGCTTTTGTCTTTTACTAATAAACCGTTGGACTGGGGAAAACAAAATAATGAAGGCATTAAAAAAAAGTAGAGCATTGTTGTAAGTATCGAAAGAGATGCAGAAAATAGTGTAATAGGGTAACTGAGGCGAATATCGCCATGTAGACAATATCGCCACTAAAGCACATAATTTTAGTTTGAGAAATGACTACATGAGCTGTTTCTTTCTGAATATTTTTTATTGGTTATCTGTTAGCACGCGGATGTGCTCAACTTAGGCCTTATTGAAAGAAAATACTTCAAGCGACGAAAACGTCACAAACATTCACAAAAGCTTTTTGTTATGTACTCCCCCGTTCTCTTTGCTTCTTACACATGAAATTCCAGTGTTGTTGTCACATAAGACCTTTGCTCATTGCAAGTCAGAAAGAAAATGTGTTTCCTTTCAGTAGTATGGAGTACAGAATGATTAACAAAAATAGTGCAATGAGTTACTATACCGCCACTCATGTTTGTTAGCAATATTGCCAGATAGGTATATTGACTTCTTTGCAAGTTATATTAAGAATTTGCTTTTAGCATTGTATATTTCTGAATACATTTTAACAGAATGGGTCACAGCTAGTTCACAGAAAATGGTTAAATGTTTGTACAGAAGCATTTTATATTTCTGTTCTCATGTATTGAGAAATGTTAAAAAAAAACAACTTATTATTACTAACGGCGACTAAAAGAACTTAGAAAGTGCTTCATGATTTAGCATTTATCAACAAATAAATGAGCCTGAGATACCTAAAGGACTTAAAATCAATCCAGTTCAAATAGGATTACAAATAAAAAACTGATAACTGCATTCATTGTTACAGTAATTACAAGATGGAGAGCATAATATAATATGATTCTGCTGGAGATCGGCTGGATGATGAACTAACAGGTTTCACTTCAAAGAACTATAAACGTAGAGATGGATCCACAGCCTAGATTCTTACACATCATGAAGAACGTAAGGATTCTCACTCAGGCTTTAACGACATCTCTAATATCTGAATGCACATATGTTATTTGCTGTATAAATTTTGGTTAGAAACGAATCATTCACATCTTTTTTTTTTTTTTTTTTTTCATTTTTAATAGTGAAATTTGTAAGTGGCTATATTGTCTTCAGGTACTTGCAATATCGCCAGTTTATCTAATGTAACAAAAACGTGGATTTCAATATTAAAATTTAAGCTGGTGATGATTTTAGCACAAGATCCTACGTATAGTTGATGTATTACTTACTTTTTCTCTGTGACTGAAAGTGAATAAGTTAATTCAAATATTCCGAATTGCTGGTGATATTCGCTTCCTATTTGACAAAAGAAATACTACCAAAAAAGGTTGTAACCTCTTCAGGTTAAACACTGTCATTTAAATAATGTCCAGAATTCAATTCTTGTTTCTTATCTATCACTTTTTAAGGTGTTAGGTATCTTGCGTTAGACAGAGAAACAGACACGACAAAGATAGCCACTTGTCATTATGTACGAGCACTTGTAATGAGGAACTAAAAGTACTTCACAATCAAAAGAAAATAGAAATGAATGATCACCCTGTAGACACTCAGAAGAAAGTCAAGATTCTAGCTAAAGTAAACTTTCTGTGCAGTTTGAGTGGAAGCGTACGTGACTTATTGCTTTTTCCTTGTTCTCCATTATCTTTTAATGAGGTTATTGATGCAGTATCTAACGATGCTTTCATATTAGTTCGATTGTGATTGAAAAAGAAAACACAGACATTTATTTGTCGAAGATTGTTGGTTGAATTTTCTGGACATGTGTCTGCAGAAATAATAAAAAAAAAGAGGACCTTCTTCTAGCTTTATAGCACTTTTAGCCATCGCTACGCAAAGCAAGTATTATACCGAAAAGTGCGGACGAAAGAAATGTCGCGATGTGTGTGGACAGCAGTGGCGGCTTGTCAGGTGAAGTTGGTGAAGTTCAGCTTCACTTAATATTTTGGTATGCATTAACTAAATAGGCATTGATAAGTATTAATTGAGCCAAAAAGTCAGTCAACATCAACTAAGATCAGATAGTGGCATTATCAGTATCCTTTCTAAACCCAGAAATGCCAAGATAAATGTTAATGAATAAGGATAGTAAGAATGTGTTGATGTATTTTGTTAGTACTTCACCTATTATTTGTGTCACGAACCGCCACTGGTGGACAGTCCTTCACCTGAGGAGGGTACGTCGTGACGTCAGATATTAGACATGCTAAATTTGCGGACACCTTCTCGGGCTGTGTAGAAAATGGGGAGAATGCAGCGAAAAAGCTTATCCATATATCACGTTTGAACAGAAATCCTTTTTAAAATATTTTAATCACACTCATTCGACTATTAAGAATTTACTCCAAAAACTAACAAAGAGAGTCTGTCAAATTGTAAAATTTATTTTAGATTCATAATTTTTGTAATAAAAACTCATGACGTGAGTGTTTATTTGGCAAAGCACTAATATGCGCTTCTTTGCCGTTGCCGAGAAAATTGGCTTTGAAATATTCGGCGTAGATCATATGGAGTTTTTTTATGTACTAAAATGTTTATACATATAATTTCCTTTAATAATTTACAAATATTATGCATATAATAATGTTTTTTAAATGCTTTCTTGTGAATGTGTATCAGATGTGTTTCCCAACAGATACTTAAAAAAAAAAAAAACGTTCTTGTAAAAACTCTCTTTCATCAGATGTGCTAGATGTCGTGATGTTTTCTGCTTTCCATGTTTCTACGATAACTATCACTCTGGTTCGTGCGACACTCCAGTTAACGCAAAATGATTCGGAATTATATGTAAGTGTATAATTCAGTTGTGAATAAATTGTACACAATTGAATGTCATTTTTATATTGTGTTTTATTTCTTTTCTTATTTGCATGAAAAAAATATCTTATTCTATTTCAGGAAGCAAATATTTTTTCGATAAGTCACTGTTCTGCTTCGAAATTTTGATTCAAAATACAATTATTCGTTTGAAAACGTTGTTCATACTTCTTACGTTAAATATAATCGGTAAACATTATGAAAAAATAATAACATTCTTATTGTTTGCGAAAGACATATTGAAATTCGAAACCGTCAGTTTTTCCACGAAAAAATAAATAAATAAATAAAGCATCATTATATGCATAATGTTTGTACGTTATTAAAGAAAACTATAAGCATAAACATTTAAATACATAAAAGAAACTCCATATGACCTACGCCGAATATTTCAAAGACGATTTTCTCGGCAACGGCGAAGAGGCGGCTCATCTTAGTGCTTTGCCAAATTAACACTCACGTCATGAGCTTTTATCACGAAAATTATGAATCCAATATAAATTTTACAATTGGAAGACTCTCCTTGTAAGTGCAGGTCACCTGTTTCACATTTCAACAACACCACGTCATTTTCTAAGGGAGTGTCCGTAGATCAGCGGACCGTGTTTGCCGTGTGGCTCTGCTTGCCACAATTGGTCAACATTGGGTTAACAATTGGAAGACCCTCGGAGGATCTAGTGTTTTTCTCTTCTGATTTCTTACAGTTTGCATTCTATGAATTACGTTTATATCTTCATCACGACACTCAATTCTCATATGTTTTCCCATATCCTGTAAAATCTCTCTTAAATTTTCTCCGACACGTTCCTCGATACCGTGAATTTCTATATTGCAGTTACGGTTGTACTAATCTTAAGTCATTAATCATTACCAATTGCGAGTCTAGTTTCTTTTTCAATAGAGTATTTTCTTTCTTTAAATCCTCGATTTCTCTATCCCTTTTTGCATTTCCTTTTATTGCACTTTCAAGTTTCTTTAATAGATCATCGTATTTATTAGACATATATTGAACACTTTGAGTTAACTGAGTTATTTGAGAACTTATTTCAGAAAGTTTACTTTCTATACCGGCATTTCCACCTTGTACAGTATTCTCCGACTTGTTGTCGTTACTTTTCAAACATTCATTACAAATCCATTTACTTATTTCTTCTTTATTTTGTAATTCCGTGAATTTCTCAAGAGTCATATCAATACATTTTAAATGAAATGAATGTTTACATTTTTCCCGTGTACACTGAACTGAATCATCATACCTGCCTATCTTGCCATTACACACTGAACAACACAACATTTTGCTTTTGTCACCATGCAAGACATTTTAATGTAGCACCTGCAATACATATATATATATATATATATATAAAAAAATTCGTTTGTGGTTTGCCAAAAGAATGGTTAGAATAGGGTCGAATAACAACTTTATTATCTCTCAACAAAAGTTTTGATTAAACGAATTAAATTGGAAGCACTGAAAAACGTATAACAACACGGAACAGGAATAGAGTTGAGATTCCAGTATTTTGGAGCCGATACGTTACTGTATGGTCACGGAGCCACACACACTTTCTCACTGACCTGTTTCGTTGTAATTATCTAAAAAGGCTTGAAACTTTAATAGCTATATTAATATTGCAAAAAGGAATATTATTGCTTGTCAATTACATAATTTAGGATATGAGTTAATAATTCTGGATTTTGTTATGGTTAAAATCGTGCTTATTTCTGAATACTTTACGTGCTTGGCCCAAACGAATGAGTAACATAGAAATTAATTAGTATGGAACAAATTTGGTTTGTTTAATTATTCAAACAAGAATCTTAGTAAACAAAGGCGAGTCTGAGTTTTAGTACGTATTTTTTTTTTACCATTGTTACTGACGTAGCATACGAAGAAACGCTTCATTGATTGTTGTTAATAAATGTATAGTATGCACCACAGTAGAGTAATATTGTACTTTGCAGTTATTATGTTGGAGACTTTAAGTTCTAAAATTTTCCAAAATGAGCATAACTCCACTTAACTTCAGCCAATAAAGGTTGTGGACTGGTAGGTACGTAAGGCACTGAGCTGTCAACTAGCCGACCCCTGTTCAAGTCTCCATCGATACGATCGTTTTTATTAACGTTTTACTGCTGCTAGTCAAATTAATCTAAACAAACTTTTGTGTGAAACAAATAAGACATTGTTTTGGCCCTATTTGAACAAACTTGTTTGTCAACCACGAAGAACTATTTTTCAGTGTACTAAAAACAAGAAACTGTTGATTTAATTACGTTATCCTGTATTAAAACAGAAATACTTTCTATTAATTTTCCCAATTCCAACAGATTTTCATTTTTTTAATTTAATATGCAAGAAGAGACAGTTGAGACGAGGAGTGGGAATCGGGCAGTGAGAGTAAGAAAACGGAACCTTTCTTTAACAATAAATCATGCAATGATTACTGTCAACTGGTTTTTTTCATACTTTTATCATTTCTCAAGATTGTTGTGTCTATCAGAATTGGAGATTACATAAAATCAAGAAGTACTAAAAAAAGACAATGGAAACGTCATTTTTTTTTCTTTTACTGTTGTTATTGTGATGAATAAATATTCCCTTTTGTGTTAGGTCATCCGTCATCTTTATTCGACACACTTTCACCATTTTTACGTTCATTTTGAAGCTGTCGGAAGTAAAGAAAAAAGAAAACAAACTTCAACTGATCTCTTCTTCACTTGAACTGATCTTTCCTTTTCTTTTTTTCTTGGCTCACTATTTCTTAACCAACAGAAGTACTGTTTTTTTTTTTTTATGTTTTGCTGGAAACAAGAGCCTTGATTACTTGCTTGTTTCTTCTCATACACAGCATACATTCATCATGCGGGTTGCAGGGGCGTTGAGTGGACGGAACAGGGAGGAGGGGGGTATGATAGTATTATGGGGTCAAGATACAGTTATTTAGCGCTCGCATTAGCAACACATTTGGGCTGTATATTGAACTGTCTGACACGTCCAAACCAAAACGACAGCATGTGGGTCATCGTAGGAGCACGACACAACACTTGAAGTCACGACAGATAAAATGTATAGTTCATGCATGTTGCACGATACATCCCATTTTCTCTTGTTCTAGACGATGCAAAGGATGCGAAATGTTTTGTTCGTTTATGTTCTGTATTTAATTACGTATAACGTTGTTTTTTTTTCTGTAGAGGAGAAGGAGGGGGAGTTGTTTGTGTGCATGTGTACTTTTAAGTTTATGGACGAATAGTATCAATCATGCAAGAGACTGACGGAACATTTAAGTGAGTCTTGTTTTTTTCTACATTGCAGGTAGAAGAAATGTATGTAGCGGATTCGAAGCCATCCGTGTTTCCAACAGTCATATAAGTAGATTTAAAGTTTCCGCTACATACTGCACGAAACACCAAACATAATATTTGAGTTAATCCCCCACCCCACCCCACTCTCACAGAAAGGATTCCTCTTCGTGAATTCCTCTTCACCATCACAGTTAATCTCGACTTACTTTCATTTTCGCATTTTGAATCGTCATTTATGATAAAGTAAACTAAACTGCTTGGTTTGACACCTCTGGCAGGCGGCTTGGGCTCAAAAGAAGGTTGATGCGTGCACCGAAAGCCAGAGCAATATCCACTCACTCATCATTTATAGTTCTTTCTGAATACAGTATTTGAAACTCAACACCGCTTCTAATTTTTCTCCAGCAGTTTTCAGTTTTGCTACAGTTTCCTTTATTCGATTAAAAAATAAATAAACTCTCGCTTTTGAAACGTTTATCCTCATTCCTTATTCTCACGCTAGACAGAGATTTTCGAGGGAGATTCCCAGCACATATAGCCCTGTAGTCCCATTATGTTCCAGAAATATGCCTCCAGGAGTACGAAATATTCCAGAGCGATTTCTTTTCTCGTACATGTTTCAGTGTCCAACCTGGGAAGATTCGAGGAATATTCTTATTTCACCGATATTAATTGAGTTTTCAATAATTTCTATATCCTTTCATTGTTCATAGTCTTTAAAATAGGAGATTATAGTGTTTTTTATTTCTAATATTCATACACATCTTTATTTTCTCGCAATATATTGGGAATAATCTATGTATATTTCTTTATTATACCAAATCTTATATTACTGGCGATGGGGGGAATATTTCCGGGATGTTACTAATGTTTCCGGAATATTCCTAGAATATATTGTGCTGTGTGGACAGAGCTTTTGGGAAAAGAGTCTAAGGTCGGTCGTGGTGTGAAATGTACACAAATCATATATAATTCGTCTCAAATTGAACCACTTTTACATAGAAATCCGGGATTTGGGGGAATATCCGTACCCACAGGACTCGAGTACTTAATTGTGGTAAGGTATTTCTGTATAATTTTTTAAAATGATATTTCAGTTTTTGCATGAAAAACCAGCTCTTCCGTCATTATTGAAGTGTCTTTTTTCGCAACTGTAAAAAAATTATGATTTTTTTTTTGTACAAATAGTGTCTTAAATTCTCTTTTACTTTTGTGCTCAAGAACTCTGTAAATAATGTGTCCGAGAAGTGTAAGAAGTTGACCATTCTGTAGGTGAGTTCTGAACACTTCTTACGTACGTACGTACTTTTTCAGGAATACATCATGGAAAAACGTTTATCGTCTGCTTTTTGTTTAACGAACTCATAGCGAGAAAAGTGACAAATTTAGTGTTTGATTGCCCAGTTGTTGCATTGGCAGTGATTGATTGCCCGGCAATGATCTATCAGCGAAAGAACTTAGGTTTTATTCCCGCTTCCACCTACCTTGTATTTTATTTCCTAAATTATGCAAACCACGTATTGATACACTCTAAATAGTGTTCAAAAGGTACGAAAAGTGTTCAGATGGTAATCGAAATAATAATAAAAAAAAGTTTAGCTGTGCTGTTGTTAAGATCTCCCGTGAAGAGATCAGCGCATTGCGAAACAACTCAAATATTACCTTTTGTACAAAATACTGCGAAATTACCTTACTTTACCATGCAGGAAGTTATCTAAATTTTGGGGTGGGCAGAATATTTTTTTTTTCAAAATGTAAAGAATGCTATTTTTTTTCACTGTGCAATGTTAAATAAAGATCTCCGATCCATGTAATTTGAACATATTTTAAAAATTAAAATATAGAATTTGGCAGTTCGTTAAAAATATTGTAAAGTGAGGTAATTTCGCAGGATTTTGTACAAAATGTAATATTTTATTTGTTTCACAGTGCATTGTTCTCGTTGCAGGAGATCTCAATAACAGTACAGAATGAAGCGAACGTGTCATTTTTTTTCCTGCTGGCTCAAAATGTGGAACCCTACAACACTAGGTTTCTTGGCAGTACAAAATTACCTATATTGCAAAATTACCTTACCTTACCCTAATTAACGTATGTGAACTACAACTTTATACCTTGTTCTATAATTACTGTAGAGTTACTGTATGTGTGTTAATGAGAAAGGAGATTCCAATGTTGTTTTGTTATCTTTTGGACAAAGAAAGGAAGTGAATTTTCTCGTCTCCCCCCCACCAAGAAAGTCACTGTGCCAGGAGGTCAAATCGCCAAAGACAGAAGTAAAAGAATGATAAACACGAGTTCTTCTTTCATGCTTTGTGGTCTGGGAAAACGGTTGAATGCAGCAGATAAAAGAGAAATGTTGTGTAGCAACAGCTGAGGTGCTAACCCTCTGAGCTCGTTTCTTCTGCTTTCTGTTTTGTCTACTCTAAATGAACACTTATTTGAGTATTTGTACTAAACAAAGAGCTTTAACAAGAAGAGAAGAAACTGAAAAATGCAACACTTGTGTATTTCATACTGTATGTGTTATTCCTGCTGTGTCTTCCTCATGTGTGTCTGTTTGCACAATATAAATGGCGGATGTGTAGTTTACTCTTGCTCTGACGTAAAAATAATATATTTTTTTTTTTCCGTATTTTTCACGTCTGAAGCTTTGAAAGAAAATAACACTTTTGTGAAAGTTTATATTCAAAAGCACTGCGTTGAATTGCTTTTAGTTTTAAACTTTGTTTCTTTTAAAAATGAAAAGAATAAGTCATGCTTTAACTTGGACTCACTTTTGTTTTCAAAATGCTGTAAATTCACGTTAAGGAAGTTTTGTATTGAGTGGGTTAGTGCTGACCTTAGAAAGTTTTCCAGCTTCTACAAGTACTTAGAAATGGCTGTGATTCACACGGTCAGGATGTATTTTTTTATACAAGTCGTAAACCTACAAAATTACTGCACTCTTTTATCTACACTAGTTATATAATCATAATATAACACATTTAATAACAATAATAATTACATGTGTTTGAAAATAAGATCTTGAGGAAGATATACGGGCTGAGATGACTGGAGAATGGAGGAGACTACATAATGAAGAGCTCCACAGACTGTACAATTCACCTGATGTTGTAAGGAAAATGAAATCACGACGATTTGGATGAGGAAGCCATGTAGCTCGAATTTGGGGGAGAAGCGAAGATTAGATTCTGTCTCAGTTGGAAAGCCAGAGGGAAAGATACCATTGGGAAGACCGAGACGTCGTTAGGAGGACAATATTAGAAAGGATCTTCGAGAAGTAGGTGTTCGTGATGAGCACTGGGTTGATGTTGCCCAGGATAGAATCCTATGGAGAACGTTTGTTACTGCGGCGATGAACTTGCGAGTTCCACAAGCCATAGAGTTAGTTATTAATACTGGTGAGGATTATGAGATGTTTCATAGATGGTGCTGTATTCCACTGAGTGTAATGGAAAGTGAACAAATATTGCTGCCCATCGGATACATTCCTTTGTAACACGTTGCTACGAAGAAATAGTTCGTGGGGTAAAATAGGAGTGAAACAAACGTCACAGCTTCAGTATAACCGATATGAAAATATTTTTCTCTGAAAGCACCAGAAGTAAGAAAAAGCAACTGAAGTAAGCAAACCCGTTCAAGAAAGTATTACACTATTGATATCTATAAACCAGTAAGTGTCAATATTAGTTATCGTAGCTGTGTTCTTCTGACATTACCCCTTCTTCTCTTTCCGAATTGTGTTAATATTTCAGCTGGGTGCGATTAGACTCAGTCAGTTAGCTCAAACTGCAGACTGTAGAATGAAATATATTTTACTAAATACTATTCTAAACTCACCATCATTAGTGTTCTGCCGAAATTGTCAGGTCCTTTAAGGTACGTTAAACCCTCTCCATTCATCCCAGTCTTCCTCTTTCCTTCTTCCTCTTCCTTGTTTTCCTTCAAGCACTTAATTGCATACTTTAGTATACAATATCTGCGTATGCAGCCAATGTTCTAACCAATTCCGTTTCGTCTTCTTTATTCTCCTCACTACTGTTCGTCTATCCCCCTTCATTCTTTCCTCTTTACGAATCTTATGTGTCCAGCAGTGGCGCTTCGTGACACAAATAATAGGTGAAGTACAACAAAAATCCATCAACACGTTCTTACTATCCTTGTTCATTAATATTTATCCAGGGATTTTTGGGCTTAGGCAGGATACTGATAATGACACTATCCAATCGTAGATGATGTTGATTGACTTTCTGGCCCTACTAATACTTAATAATGCCTATTTAGTTAATGCATATCAAAATAATAAGTGAAGTTGACCTTCACCAACTTCACCTGATAAGCCGCCACTGGTGTCGAGCTGATGTTTTAATTTTCTTCCACGTCCCCATTTCCAAGGCTCCCAATTTTCTTTCATTACTCTTTCGTATAGAGACCGCGTTTTAGCTCCATACAAAACATTTAATAAATTTTCCGTTCAACTGTTTGCTTATCGGTCTACAGAAATGATTCTTTTTGTTAGTGAGTGCCTCTTTCTCCAGTTGCTATCTTCGACTTCTTTTATTTTCATACTTCATATCCTTATGATCACACTTATAGTACTTCCTACATACTCCAAGCTGGATACTTGTTCTATTTGTTCTCTTCCAATTTAGTTTTTGGCTGTGGTTTTACTTGCTCCAATTACCATTCATTTCGTGTTTTTTTTTTCCTGCTTTCTTCGTTAAATGTTCTTTACAGCTTAGATTTAGCTATTTTAACATCTTGTTAAGTTGTATTTCATTCTGTGCAAGAGAAACCATATCACTTGCAATTACATCGATTTACCTTCCTCCCACTCTTCCACCATTCTAGAAATCATCGCTGTACAATCTCTTGATATATATGTCACCGGCCATGTATGAAATCAGGCATTCTATATAGTATCTGGTATTTTAGGTGAAATATGAAATAAAGAAACGAATCTAACCTTACCTAACCTCCTAACGTAGAACAGAAAGATTCTTTATTTCATACTTTGCCTGAAACACCAGACATTGTACAGAAGACCTGAATTCATACATTGCAGGTAATGGTGGCCGTTAATTATATAGAGAAAAATATTTTTTTGAATTTCTTTGCTCCCAATCCCTAAAATGGTTCCATGTCGGACCAGAGTTATCCATGAGAAAACTTATTTCCATTGAAGAATATTGAACCGGCCCGCCCACGACCCAAAGTCTTGAATGCATTTACACTCCACAATATAACGCAAAGGTTTGAAATTTGAAATCTAATAGTGTTGAAATTTTGCACAGACTATTTCTACATGGATTGCAGTAGTTTTGGATATTGCGAGATGAAAATTATTTACTATTATATAAAGAAACTTATTAGTTACGACCACCCATATTTTTTAAACTCTTTCATTATTCGAGATAAGTTGAAAATAACGACATATATGTGTTTATGGTGATAAGCTACCCCAAAACGATGTCACACGACCCCATTCCTATTAAAAAAAATGTTATCTGAATCCAAGATGGCGGACTTCATCTCCATGATCGCCATGATCGTACTGCGCAGTTTTAGGTGCGGTCCATACTCGACTGCTTCTGTCCAAGATACGGTCTCATTCTCTACAGCCGTTTCCAATCACAAAGGTGTATTACATACCTCTGTAACATTGTAAAGTGTAAATGCAATCAAACCTTTAGGTCGCGGGCGGGCCGGTTTAATATTCTTCAATTGAACTAATTTTTCTCATGGAGTGTTTTGGTGTCATACGGAACCATTTCAGGGTTTGGGACTGAAAAAATTCGGAAGTCGAAAATTAACGGCCACCCTAATATATATATGGCCGGGAAACCGGGACAGTACCGGCAAACCGGGACTGTTGCCCCAAAAGGCTTCTGCCACTAACTTGGGAGGAGACTCCTTAATTTTTCTTGCTAAGGCTTAAGGGAACCGACCGGGGTAGACGTCTAATGTCCAATCCATATGTTCACGTCGTGGGGACTGTTAGTACCCAAGCAACTACTTGACGAACGAACATGGATAGGCTGCTCACCAACCCGCATTAGCAGACAGCGTAGTGAGTCAAATGTCAGCACCCATTCTTTCTTTACACATGATGGTACAAGTAAGGAAACAGCCTCGGAGGACGGAATGCAGCTGGCAACGCCAGCGGTCAGTCCTGCAGGAAGTCAGAGGGTAAAAATGCCCGGGTTTTGGACTATAGACTGCCAGGACACCAACACGGCTCGAACGGACTTATACGTGGCGACTCTAAGCTGTCAGTCACTTGCAGGAGAAGACAAATTAGAAGAATTGCAGAATGAACTAACAAGGATTAAGTGGGACATTATAGGACTATCAGAAGTGTAGAGGAGGAATGAAGAACAATTAGAACTACCGTCAGGGCACACGTTTTACTTCAAATGAACAGAAAATGGAAAAACCGACAGGCCTTGGCTTTATACTTAATAAGGACTTGAAGACACGGATCACAGAAATTGAAGGAATTTCAGATAGAATTTCACGGTTAGTAATAACGAAAAACAACAGATACAGTATGAAAATTATACAAGTGTATACTCCAACGACCACACAGGCACACACCCGGAGGAAGAAGTCGAAGACTTATACAAGGAGTTACAGAAGATTTTGGATAGTAGCAAATCGCATTACAAAATTGTAGTGGGAGACTCCAATGTGAAAGTAGGAGCCAAGCAGAGCAGTGACACGAAAGTTTGAAACATTGGATTTGGCAAAAGAAACAAGAGAGGAGAGAAATTAGTGGAATTCTCAGAAGGCAACAGACTGTTCATTTCCAATACATTTTTCAAGAAACCGCCCCAGAGGAAGTGGACATGGAAAGGCCCAAATGAAACCAAAAGCGAAATAGACTACGTTCTATGGAATAACAGGGAAATTCTGCAATACGTGTCTGTTCTGAACAGTTTCAAAGTCTCGAGTGATTATAGGATGGTGAGATCTAAGCTGAAACTAAATACTAGACTTGAGAGAAAGAAGCTTATCAGAGGAAAACCGCCATTTTTAGATCTGGAAAATCTAGGGAAACACAGACAGACATTCGAGATAGAACTAAGCAACAGATTCAGCACCTTGGAAGAGTTAGAGGATGAAGAAGACATCAACAGCAGAAATAAAATACTGACTGAGATAATAAGAGAGACAGCCAAGGAAATAGCAGGCACCAGAAAGAAAAAAGAGAGCAAAATCTCAGAAGAAAATAAACTCCTGATGAAGAAAAGAAGGGAAATGAAAGTAGAGGAAAATTACATGAAGAGGATTGAGTATATAGAACTAAATAAAACCGTAAGGAAAAAAGAAGAGAGGATGTACGAAGATAAAACGAAAATCTTGTAAGAAATACAATCGAGGAAAACAAAAGCCTGAAGAAAACCAAACAGCAGCTTATGATAGGGAAACAACAAATAATTGCAGTTAAGAGACCACACGGGAAGATGGACTCACAGTAGAGATGTTTAAATGAGGAGGTGAAAAGATGAAAGAGGAACTTGCTAAATTATTCTCGATGTGTCTAAGAAAGAGAGAAATACCGTCAAGTTGGAATAATGCTGTTATTATTTTATTGTACAAGAAAGGGGACAAGGAATGTCGAAAACTACAGACCAATTAGTTTACTGTCAGTTCTATACAAAATGTTCACCAAAGTTATTTTAAATCGTATTGAACGGAATTTGGATTTTAACCATGGAAGGGAACAAGCTGGATTTCGTCGTGGATTTAGCACAATGGACCACATACAAACATTGAATGAATTTATGGAAAGGACTAATGCTAATGCATATGAACTTCCGCTATGTCTAGGATTCATATATTTTGAAAAAGCTTTCGATTCGGTCTCCTTAATTGCAGTAATTAAATCACGTTAACATCAAGGCATCGAAAGTGCATACATCAATTTACTGCGAAACATTTACTCGACTGCTACATCTGTCACTAGACTACATCAAGAAAGTGAAAAATATAAAGTTGGAAAAGGGGTAAGGCAAGGAGATTCAATTTCTCCCAAACTGTTTTGTGCGGTCCTGGAGAGAGTGTTCCAGAATTTAAGCTGGGATGAAGTTGGAATAAAAATTAATGGCGAATATCTTCATCACGTACGATTCGCTGATGATATAGTCCTGTTTTCTTCAAGTGCAGAAAAACTACAAACTAGGATGGAAGAACCGAGTAATGAAAGTTCGAAAATAGGCCTTAAAATGAATTTAAGTAAAACGAAAATCATATACAATCAGCATGCTGCAAAGAGGGAAGTAAAGGTTAACGGAGAGACAATAGGCATAGTTGATGAGTATGTTAACTTAGGGCAGCTCAAAACATCAAATGTCAAGTTGACTGACGAAATTAATAGAAGATGTAAAACGGCGTGGGATTCGTTTGCAAGACTACACTTTATTTTCAAAAGTAAACTACCAATATGTCTGAAGCGTAAAGTTTCTAATCAATGTGTCTTACCTGTGATGATGTACGGCTGCGAAACTTGGACATTGAGTGCGCAAGCGGCTCAAAGATTGAGAGTCACACAAAGAGCAATGGAGAGATGCATGCTAGGAATAACCAGGAGGGACAGGAATAGAAATGAATGGATTCGCGCACAAACAAAGGTAGAGGATGTAATCAAGAGTGCGAAGATGATGAAGTGGAGATGGGCCGGTCACATAGCTAGACGAACAGATGGAAGGTGGACGACAAATGTACTACATTGGATCCCTAGAGGAAAGAAACGACCGAGACGAAGTCCAAATTTAAGATGAGTAGATAAAATCAAGTGTTTTTCAAGAGTTACATGGATGAGGATAGCAGGAGACCGAGATATGTGGAAAGAAAAGTGAGAGGCCTTCATCCAGCAGTATACTTCCTTCCATTTCACTCTTCTATTGTCCTTAAGAGGTCAGTAGCGTCGTTTCTCCACTTCTCTTCCTTCTTCGAAATAAAAACTTTTCCTCTTCAATTTTTGCATTGTCCCACTGTACTGGTGATGAACATCTTTGAAACAAATCCATTTGTTTAATATGAACCCTTGAGGCGCTTTGCGGTTAACCCACAAAACGGATCATCAAGAGTTTACTGTATAATTGAATCGGCAGTTTGAAGAAGAAAACAAATCCCAAAAGCTGTTTTGTGGGAAATTAACAAAAACTGTATAAATATGTGTATTATTTATTGAAAGGAAATATTTTATTTTTACTGAATATTCAAAACGGTCTTCTGATAATTGCGTACTGCTCAGACAGTTTACAAGTATTGTATTTTTCTGTAGAATTAAAAAAAGTTGGTGGTTTTGTTTCCTTCTTCAAACTTACGGAAAAACGTCTGCCCATTTTTAAGTGTTGAGACGTAAGAAGGGAAAAATCGACCAGTAACTGAAGAAAAACGCAATGGAAACATTCAAATGAATGTTATTTACAGGAAATGTATGCAGAATGAACTCGAAAGTTACAAGTAAGTAATAAATTCATTTTTTCCCCTTCTCCCCACTGACAGAAATTTCGCCCTACAAATGTGCAAAACTGCTTTTATTCCGTAACAGTCATAGCAATAGTTGCTATATGTAAATGTCTGTTAACAATAACAGTTAAAAATGCCAGTGTATGATAACGTATCTAAATGCGAGTTAGTTATTCCCGTCTGTGAAAAACAAGTTTAGAACAATATTTTAGACTAACCTATTTACCTGTATCCTGTTACGTGTGCAGTAGAGATATGGACGAAGGTAGTTTATTTTTTACCATAACTGTTGTAAAACTATCATATGTAATTATCGGAGCTTGGATTTACTGGTGGAGAAGAAACAGTACATCAAAACACAATTAAATCAGAAAAGTATAAAGCGGTGGGTCGGGGGAAGCGTAATTGTTTCATGCTGAATTAGTATAATAACTTGCGACTAGCAACAGGAAGAGCTGAGCCATTCTTGCGGATGCGCATTACTCCTTAACAGTAAATAGTACTTCCAAGCAATTGCATCCAGTTGGCAATTTAGCGTATTGATATCATTGTAAAGCTAATGCAAGGAACCCGGGATCGAAACCTGGTGTAGTTTTTTTTTCTTAATAAAAATAACGTTTCTCTTTTTTATATATAGAAACGCATTAGGAAATTTAATAAGATTAGTGAACAAAGCGCATGTGGAGGTTAGGTAAGTCAGGTACGGTATTTTTTATTGCACACACGATTAACTCGTGTTTTCACAATGCGCTCTTCCTGTCGCTAGTCACAAGTAAGTGCCTTGTAGTAGTGTTTCAAATAAGGAACTCCTATTACGGCGGGACCATTCACGCACAGGCGCATTACTTCTTCACCGTAAATGAGACTGACAAGCAGATAGTTTCCAATTATCAATTTAGTGGATTTGTAGCATGTCGGAAAACTAATACGGAGAACCCAAGATCGAATCAAGGTGTGATTTTCTTTGTCTTTTTTAAAGAAAAAAAAACTTTTTTTCTCTTTATATATAAACGCATTAGGAAATTTAATAAAGTTAGTGACCAAGGGCAGGTGGAAGTTGGGTAAAGTCACGTATGGTGTTCTCTTTTATTGCACACGCGACTGAATCGTGATTTCTCAAACATTCGAAAATAGGACTTCTTGTTTTAAGACGCTAGTGGGCTTGTTCCCTTCTCCAAACTAATATTTCCAAGGCCAAATAAATCATTCTATAACTGGGTATCGTTCTTTTCTTCTACCTTATGATGAGCGGGTATAAATTGAGGTGCGTTTTTAGTAAAAAACTAATTTCGATTTTTTAGCGTTTGTTCACTTCTTCAAATTGCTGGTTCATTTTTTCTAAACTATGTCTGTGAATTTTATGGACTGTTTAATATGCGTACTGTTTTCACTGCCTCAAAGGAAGAAAAAAGTCTAATCGCAAAACCAGAGCTTTCCTTCGAAACTACAAAACCAAAAGGAGTTTCTCTTAAAAACAAAAACAAAAAAAAAAAACTAGGTGAAGGAGTACCGAACCCGGGACCACTGAATCCCACGTCCAATGCCTTACCCATTGTTTTACCATTAAATCTGAATTGGAGTCCAGAATCAGAATAATTGGAAAATATTACAAAACACATTAAATGCAAATAAAGTTATAAAACAAATTAAACAATAACATTTCAAAATAAGCTATTTAAAATATAAATAAAAATAAACCATTTTAAAAACAAAAACTTTCGATGAATAGTATCGAACCCAGGACCATTGCATTACAAATCCAACATCTTATCCATTACTCCACGTAGCCAACTATCACTCAGTCCTTTCTGAGAGCTCTTTATATCAATTCCGTACACGGGTAACAGACGCTACTAATTAGGTAGTGTTCGCACGTCATGGTTGTCCTCTCCACAGACAATTCTCTGCCATTTTGTTCCGTTCTTGCAGTAGTTTTGTTTGTTTAGAAAACAGGAAACAATGTGCTTTACCATTAACAAGCTTAGGAGAAAAATAGCAGTTAAGCCAGTAACTGCTATTTTTAATCGGTTGTAGCAGTCATAGTAATTTATCCCATTTAGCAGTGAGAAATAGCTGCTACACTTTTGCCCATCTCTATTTCGCACCTATTTTTCAAGGCTTTACTAATGTTTTTCTGCTTTCTTTGTGTATTGTATAGATACGCCATCCCTTCCAGATATCAAATCCAGCATAAAGTAGATTTTTAACATTTTTGGCGTTTATTGCCTTCTTCAAACTGCCGATTCAATTATTTTATGCGTGTAAATATGTCGTTTGAAACACATGAGAACTTCAAGGATTCCAAAGACTTATTAATGTAGAGAATTTCTTCGTTGACTATTATGACCTCTTGTCTGCTGTCTCATGGCAGGGCATCCATGAAATTTATTCCACACTTTCTTCTCATAATTTACATATTGTTTGTCGTGGGTATTTTTCTTCATGTTATTGTCATATTACTGTTTATTGTTCATTATGACATGATACCAATTGCGCATGTCGACTAATGAGAAAGATCTAATGTAAGACCTGGTTCTCAGAGCAAAAATCATCTTGCCTTTAAAAGGCCAAATTATCTCAGATTGTTTTCGTCTTGTCTTGTCTTCTTATACGGTGAACTGAGGTCGTCTCCAAAATCCTTGTTTGGAGGTCAAACTCCACTTCCAAGTATCTTATTTATTACAACGCTTACATTTATTTTTCCGTTTTTTTAAAACCTCATGTATTAGTTTTGCTTATAGTTCTAACATAAGAACTGTTTTAAGAGCTAAGTATCGTGACGCTGAAAGTGATAATAGATTTGTTTCATGAAAACTTTTTTTTATTGTTTATTTTATTTTATTTTACACTTGAATATTATTTTTCGATAGGAACTTAAGTAAGCAGTAACCTACCTTAATTGTTGGGAGGCGTTGCGACCTATATTATACGTGTATTTTGACGTTGAAAGATGTGGTTTACGTATCTTATATATTTCTCGAGGACAATAACAATGAGTGGGGCCATAAGTATTTTTGTAGATAAGCCGAATAAATAATATGCTGTGATCTTATTCTGTTTAATAAGACTATAAGTAAGCTTTCTTTATGCGTAAACATGTGTGGTCCTAGGAGTAGTTAAAGCAATGTTTATGTTAAGTTCATTTTGCTGTGTTGCTGTTTGAGGGATTGATTAATCCAATCTGTCCATTTTTTTTTTCACCTGCGGGAATAAATACATCAAGGAAAGTTTAGTGTTAGCGATATTATTTAGATACATGGAAATAACTCTCTACCTTTTGTTCTAAGTAATTGCATAAGTTCTTCTTGGTATACTAAATAAGAATTTATCTAAATAACATCTAGCGTCAAATATTAGGGCAAACGAAAAATATGATATATGCAGAACACTTAAGGTATATTAAATAAAGAAATGAAATAAGAGATTGTTACTCATATATAATATAGTGAATGAAGATCATCGCATAGACGAAACAGAACGATTGGTTGGAGAAGAACATTTGTTACAATACAGATAACGTAAACGAGAACGAATGCCGAAGATTAAGTGTAGAATTATTTGTGGTAAAAATAACTATGTTTGATTTTTCATGTGAAACTACAAAATTTCTTTGTTGTGACCAAGAATTAATGTTTTGAATTTGCTGTTTGAACTCACAAAAGTGAGTTACCGAATGAGTAGTTGGTTTATATATTAAAAATGTTACATCATATGCATAGACTATCTATCGGTTCTCTTATATATATATTAAGTCAAACGAAATTTGTCATATCAATTTCAAATGAATAAGCGCTAATGCTGCTCTTTCGATGAAAACACCAATTAGTTGTGATTTCTTTGCTGTATTCGTTTCCGAAAAGAATTTTGATTTTTTTTTTCTAGATTTTAATAGCTTCTAAATTATTAATAGAAGATTATGTGGTAATTTTAGATATCTGTACTGTCATATGCCGATCGTACGTCTAAGAAGGCAGCATATACATTGTAAGGTTTGTTTTCTTGCAATTACACTCAGTATCGAAATTAACAGGTGCTCAATAGTTTTTTTTTTTCGAAACCTTTCAGATTTTCAGATAAATACTTTTGTGCTTCCTTCAGCAACATTCTATTCTACGAAATGCTAAACATGATATGATGGATGACCTTGAGGATTTTTATTTTGTTTTAAAAAAAGGCATCAGTACATGTTGAGTTGAAATGCCATCTAATCGTGGATGTTATAATATCATGTGAAGTATGCTTAATTAGAGTGACTAAAACTTGTATATGTTTAAAGTGTGGACTACAAAGATATATATATATATAAAAAAAAAAATTGGGAAGCGAGGCCTTGTTAATTAAGACATCTGTTTGTTTAAATATTCCAATTTTCATCTATAGGTTTTATGCCACTTGAAATTAGATTAGCTAAGTAACAAACTACTGTATTTTTAACAGTTTTTTTTAATTTTCGTGACTATATAATTTGAGTACAGTATTACTGTCAGGCGGTACGTTTAGTTTGTGAAAAGACTTTTAAGAGCACGCATGCAAAGTAAATAAACCGGTATTTTTTTTTTTTCGTTTGATCTACTGTATTTATAAAAATTGCATTTCTTAACGTTAATGATTAAATCCAACAATCATACAACTTAAATTTTATAAAATTAGGAATACGGATTTTTTAAAAAATAAAAATTATATGGATTCTGTTGTACAGATGACGCAGCTTGTCTACTTGTGTTTCGTGTTGTATGTATGACAGTAACAGCTGTTCAAGTGGAGGTTCATCTCGCAGTTTCATACTTGTAAGCATTTGAGACTGACTCATTGCGCATATGTTATCAATCTAGTTGTAACAAGTATTGTAAAAGATCGTTGGCAGGATTATTTGAATGAAGTCTTTTCTGATAATAATCTAGAAAGCACAGAAACAGAAATCATCTTCGAAATGCATCACACTCATTCATATCTCATGCATTGAAAAATTAAAACCAATATGTTCTTTAATAATAATAATAATAATAATAAAAATATTCAAGATATTTATATCTTCATCTTTTTTATTTGCAAATTAAAAAAAACTTAGATATTTAATGAATGGTGTAGAGATTCTATAGTGCAGCTTTTTACAACGTCTGGTTTGCACACAATAAGCAATGTACTAAGGCATTTATTCAATTTACTCATTTGGAACAAAACCGTGTTATTTGTGTGCCCTCAAGCGTGCAATATTTTCTTTTGTTAAAAACACGCAAACCTACACAATATTACAAGTGTATTAAACAAAGATATAGTAATTATTAAAATGTGACACATATTCTGAGATGAAACTCATCTTCTTTAACGATTTAATTTCTTGGTAAGCGTGTGAATGTCATGACAAATCTAATAAGTGACACTAGGTTTTCTCAACGTTTTTTTTTTCATATCATATGTTTTAATGTTCTCGGCCGTTTCATTGGACTTCTTCAGTCGTTCGGTTCACCTTACACAGAGACCTTCGAGTTATAAACCTGCCTCAACGCAAAACACTATTCCTCGTATTTCATGAAAAGTGAAAGATATATGTATGAGTTTCATAGGCGCCTCACCAAGTGGCGGATAGGGGAATGTCGACCAGATATGGTGGATATCGGAAATATTTCGGGGCGGTACAAAACAAGAACTACTGCCTTCCAGTTAGTAGAGGGATCTACAGAGGCCAGGGGAAGATAACCCCGAACAAAAAAATATCATGGTGAGGGGAAGCAGCATCACCATTACCACTCTGAGGATGAAGATGAGGGACATCGGTAAGGCTCAGAGATGGACAGAGGACGACATCTTGAATGGCTGTCTTTACTGCGAGGTCGTAGAGCTGACAACTCTACACCGCCAAATCATGTCAAGAAATAGTAACAGATGGTTAATTAATTCCCCTGGGGTAAAATGATCCGGAGGTAAACTAGTCCCTCATTCGGATCTCCGGGCGGGGACTGCTTCAGGGGACTCCAAGAACAGGGTTAAGAAAGATTTTAGAATAGGAACGTGGAACGTACGATCGTTATACAAAACGGGAGCACTTCAGGTGGCGGTACGGGAGACCTAGAAGTACGAGCTGGACATACATACAGGAAGTCCGGTGGAAGGGTCAAGATAGCATCCGACAGGTCAAGTACACTTTCTACTATGGAGGAACACTCCACCTGACAGCTTTCATTTGTTTATATATAAATACAATTTTAGTAAGTACATAAGTTTCTCCAGTATGATATAGTGTGTACACGATCAGTTTATGTTAAAATCTGTAGACTACCGGTATTTGTCTGTATATCACTGTTTTATGTTGTTGTGTGTGTGCATAGCTGTGTTCCTACATATGAGGGATTGTGAAAGTCAAACTATATCTACCTATTTTTCTAACATTAATCTGTATTATTATTATTGTTATTATTGTAATTACTATTATAAAATATTTGTATGCCATAATACTGCTTTTTAAAAGCATGTGTACATGTGATTCTGTTAAATATAATTATGTGTGTGTGTGTGTGTGAATTTATTTTTAGGTGCAATTTTCTCTTTTTTATTATTATTATTATTATTTTGGTATTTTGTTCTTGTATAAAACATTGCAGCATCGTCAAGTGAGTGAGAGATAGATAAGGCTCTTTCAACCTTAACTTCGCCATGTAAAAGAAGACAATAAAACGATTTCGAAACAAGATTCCTTATTAAGAACTGTATCCTTAAGGCGGTTCAGAATATGGAGTTCGTCAACGAAGGACTATTGTACGTTACGATACGTACCCGATAGTGCAACACGGTTTTAATAAATGTCTATGCTCCGACTGAGGTGGCTAATAATAACGACAAAGTTACATTTTACGAAGGAGCTAGAAAGTTTGGGTGACCGTTTACCGAAATATAATACGAAAATTGTGTTGGTTGATTTCAACGCTGAGGTAGGGAGGGAGGAAAAATATAGATCTATTTGGGCAAATACAGCCTTCACGAAATCACAAACAAAAATGGAGAAAGACATAACTTTCGCGATCACGAAAAATCTACTAGTAAAGAGCACATACTTCCAGCACAAAGACATACATAAATACACATGGGTATCTCAGGATGGCAAAACGCTCATCCAGATCGATCACGTATTAGTAGATAGAAGTAGACACACCAATACAGTATAATGGATGTTAGGACTTACAGAGGAGCGGAAGGTGACACCGACCACCAGTAAGTGTTCACAAAAGTGAGGGAAAAGTTATGCATCGCGAACAGGGAAAGCAAAGGATCAAAACAACTGAAAATCGAAGTTAAACGATTAGATAATCCAAGCATAATAGCAGACTACCAACTCGAAATCTCAAATAGGTTCGAAATCTTAGCCGACTCGAGTAGTAATAAAGATGAAATTAATAGTGTAATTGATGTAAGAAAGATGTGGGAGGCAATTCGTGATACAGTGAGGGGCGCAGCGAAGGAACGTGTAGGTAACAAGAAACACCAGAAAACCAAGCCTTGGTTTGATGAAGAATGCCTTAAACTTCGTGAGGAACGGAAACAGGCAAGACAGCGATGGCTAAGTAATAAAATCGAAGAAATACCAACTACTACACTAACGCGAAACGTAACGCCACGCGCGGGTTCAGAAAAAAAAAGCGAGAATATATGACTCAGAAGATTCAGGAGATAGACAAAAACGGGAAGATAAATAACATGCGATATCTATACAAAGGAGATCTATACTCGGTGAGAAACGGTTACCGGCTGAGGTTAGGGATGATTAAAACTGAACGCGGAGATCTCCAGGCGGATCCGACTAATATTATCGATGTGTGAAAAAGTTATTTCGACAAACTTCTTAATGTACACAACGGAGAGCAAACAGAGGAATTTGAAATTTATACCGCAGAACCGTGGATACCCGAACCTAGCGAGATCGAGGTTGAAATGTCGATAAAGAAATTTAAAAATTTCAAATCACCGGGAATAGACAATATTCCAGCCGAATTAATAAAAGCGGGAGGATCGGCACTTATCAAGGAACTGTATAAATTGGTAAACACTATATGGAGATATGGAGAAAGGAGGAGCTTCCAAAGGAATGGGAAACCTCAGTAATAGTTCCGGTTTATCAAAAAGGTGATAAATGGAACTGTAATAATTACCGTGGAATCTCGTTACTCCCAACATGTTACAAAGTATTCAGTAATATATTGCTAACTCGCCTAAGTGTATACGAGATGAAATAATTGGAGATCACCAATGTGGATTTAGAAGAAATAGATCCACGTTGGAGCAGATTTTCACCTTGAGACAAATCTTGGAGAAGAAATGGGAATACAATTGAACCGTTCACCAGCTATTCATTGATTTTAAGAAGGCTTAGATTCTATTCAAAGGGAAAAGGTATACAGTATCTTGGAATTCCAAAGAAACTTGTTCAACTTGTGAAAATGCGTCCCAGCGACCCCATAAGCAGAGTACGGGTCGCAACGGATTGAAACAAGGTGATGCCTTGTCACCACTACTGTTTAACTTTGCTTTAGAATATGCTATTTTAAAAATAAAAGAGAACAATAAGGGACTAACGTTGAATGTACGCGGATGATGTAGATTTAATAGGGGAAGATATAGATGCACTACAAAGTAACATCAATGTATTAGTAGAAGCGTGAGATGAGATAGGTCTACAGGTAAACATAGGGAAAGCAAAATACATGATAACAAGCCGAAACACAGGGAATAACGGAAATGGGTACGTAAGAATTAAGAATAAGAACATAGAGAAAGTAAACAAATTTAAATACTTGGGAGCATACGTAACAAGTAAAAACGAGGTAACGGAAGAAATAAAAAGTCGTTTAGTGTCGGCAACACATGTTTCTATTCAGTCCAGAAACTCCTAACCTCGCAATTAATATCAAGGAAGTTGAAATTGAAAATATACCAAACGGTTATTCTGCTGGTAATACTCGGTTGCGAAGGTTGGAGTACGACCCTAGCAGATGAACATAAATTACGTGTGTTTGAGAAAGATATATGGGCCGAAACGCGACGAGATGACTGGAGAATGGAGGAGACTGCATAATGAAGAACTCAGGGACTTCACGACTCACTCGATGTTGTAAGAATAAAGAAGTCACGACGACTAAGATGGGCAGGCTTTGTAGCTCGGATTGGTGAAAAACGAAGATAATATTCCATCTTGGTTGGAAAGACGGAGGGAAAGAAACCGTTGGGAAGACTGAGACGACGTTGGGAGAATAATATTAGAAGGGATGTTCGAGAAGTAGGTGTTCGTGATGAAAACTGGCTTGACCTTGCCCAGGATTGATCCCGATGGCGAATGTTTGTTACTACGGCTGTGAACTTGCGAGTTCCGTAAGCCATAGAGTAAGTAAGTAATGAGTTTCATAGAACTTAATGTACAGTCAAACCCCAGTTGTGTTGATTATCCGGTTTGGGCTCCATGCATTTTCGTTTTAGTTGTTTTAACTAACAGAACGGTTTGTGGAATACTACGAATAGAAATGTAGAAAAGGTTTTGACTACAAGCATGCCGAAGCCGCGTCCCGGCAGGCGATTTGTATTTATTTATGTAAGAGTTTTAGGCACTTCAGGCGCAGGCCGCGATACGGGGGGAGATGATGATGGAAGACAGTCGGCCAGGTACTAGTTAGTTGGTACAATCCTGACCTTTAGCTGGTGTGACAGGAAAAATCCTGGAGAAACTCAACCAGGATTTTCGGAACGAGAGGTCACGTAAAAATGTTCCCTTTGTATTTTGTAGAATGAATGCCCACTTTTAATCCATGTTTAGCCATCTTTGTTACCCCTGTCTCTTTGCATTTGTTCGATAGGAGCAGGGTTTAAAAGGTATGCAAAATTGGCGCGCCACGGCCACCAACGATTAGATTTGGCCACCTGAAATCACATCTGGTGGCCAATTTTGACCACCAGTTATCTGCTATAAATTCTCACCTTTACCGGCCTTTCACCACCTGTATTTTATCTTGGTGCCACGAGTGCATCATTTTCTACGCATTTTCGGGCATACGCTTCGAAAACAATATATGAATTAGGAAAAGCATAAAAGAGAGAACCGTTTCACTTTCTTTATTTGCATGCTAATTTCAATATGATGGTGTGTTATTATGTTAAATGCGTGTAATTTATGTTTATCTCAACGAAACATAATATATTATAGGAGGCCACCACAAAATTCTTCAGTTGGCCTCATTGGCCACCGAATTTTAGATAAGTTTTTAAACACTGGATAGGATCATATCTGGTAGGGTTGTTCGTCGGACTCGGACTGTCCGAGGTCCGGACATTTTAGTATCCGAGTTCGAACAGAAAGTCCGAGTCCGATTGCGGACAGTCCGACAAAATTGTCCGCGGATTCGGATTTTTTTTAGAAGTCCAAAAAAGGAGTCCGAAGTCAGGATATCAAACAGTCCGTATCTGAACAAGCCTAATATCTGGTGCTTCATCTTACTTGATGTTCATCGTAATCATCGAGCAAGGACAAACGATTTCCATGATATTTTTATTCCTTTTCAGAGATGGGATGGTATTAAGGGTGGGGTTTCTTTTCAGCGCAGTGCCTGAGTTTTTATTACTGAACATTTTCCCATATTATAAAATCTTTCCTTTTTTTTTCTAAAAAAAAAAAAAAAAAACAGAAATAGCATTACAAGTACCGTAACATAATAGGAGTTATTTTACGCGTAAGATTATATATACACATATGGTTCTTTAGATTGCATAATTTCATGTCTCATTTTCTTACCCTTTAGTTATTACGTGTTCTTTAATCCTGTTGGTGTTTCCTTACACGTTTTGCATTTTCTGTGCTGGAATTATACAATTTATTTATTTATTTATTTTATTATTATTATTATTATTACGATATTCATATCAGATATGTATCCTATTCGATTTTCCTGTATGAAAATTTTCCTCATTACCTTTTCTGTCAAATAGTTTCCGAGTATTAGTATCCTACTTTTAATCTGCATAACATTTACTATAGACTAATATATCATTTTCTAAGCTGAATTCGTTGTAGCTCGTATAAGATTAACTTATCAAGAATGTGAAAAAGCTATGGAAGATAACTAATTATCTAATAAGTCGTGAAAATTAATTTCGTACTTTAATTGATTCACATAACATTTACATAATATACTCACAATTAAATTAAAATTGTTTTGAAATAGTAAAGAAAAAATCCTAATAAATTCCTGCGACTTTCCTTTCCTATTACCTGGCGCATTACATATTTTATATTACGTTCCTTAACCTTGGTGCTGTTTATAAAACATAGTACTTGAAGAGAAATATACGTGTATAGAACAAAACAGATGTTCTAATTGCACACATTTATATAATAATTCTATATTACTTACTTCTCTCATTGCTTTTCAACTTAAAGATCGCTGTAATGTAATATACATATGAATACGCAGTATACCTTACTTTTGCATTAAATGAATGTGTGCAGCGTGCAATCACTGCTACTTCATGCTTACGTCAACTATTGTCATTAGATAGTAGATATTTCGCACCTATATAAACAATTGAGGATGTATCTAAGTGAAACACATATCGCCGCATCAATGAAGAATTAAACTGGCGAATCTGTCAGTGACGTAAGATTTCTGTAAGTTGCTGCTTCTCTGCGTTCACGCAACCACGCAGTTTCTCCTAGTTTCACCTTACATATTATTATTTGTAGCACATATTATTGCCCATTCATTGAATATATAAAATTGTATTCTGATCTCGGCATTTGTAGGATATACTGAAGAGAAGTATGGAGGTATTGGGTGGATATTGCATTAAATTTGCTTCCAAAATCCTGTTTTCATGAACTCGAAATAAATTATGCAATCTAATCATCGCACCTACCAAGCAGGAGAATTAAAAAATAAGCACTCAGACAGGTTCTGAAATAGACAACGGTTTCCTTTAAATGTTGTCGCCGTGGGACATCATCCTTTAGACTTCAGTTCCTTTCTGTGACACTTCTTTTACTATTATATGTGACCTCCCTGAAATTTGTTGATTGGAGGAAGCATCGATATCTTGATGAAAATTCAACCTGGAGAAAAAAAATACAGCTAAAAGTTATTTTTCAAATTTAGACTGATTAAACATCGCTGTCTTATACAAAATCTTGGTGAAGATTATACAAAATCTGGAACTGAGAGCATTTTTTTTTTACCCTTGAATTAGTCGCTAGTGCACATTGTAAACATTAGTTATAATTTTGTTGGGAAAAAAAAGAAAAGAAACGACGATGCTGTCTTTCCCATCTCCATCAGCATTGTCGTGGTTGCCACAATATACTACAGATGGCAGTAAGAGAGTCTGCAACGTGTAACGCCATCTGTTGATGAAAAATAAGACTATGATTGGATTCTGCTCCACAGAAAGCAAAATCTTAAAAACCTAGGACACAAAGCATCGCTGTGCGACTGGACAATAATGTCCTACAGAAATAGCTCTCATAAGAAATGCACTGGGAGAAAATAGCTAATCTTCCTTGATTCAAAGATGGTTTAGGGCAGCGTTTCTCAACCTCTTTCATGCCGCGACCCCCTTTTACCATGCCTTCCGGCCGGCGACCCCCAAAAGTAATTTTCTTCTTTATAATAAGCGGCTTGTTTCCCATTGTATGAAATATCATAACCTCCTGAATCCTGAAGGCTTCAACTCTCTCTCTCTCTCTCTCTCTCTCTCTCTCTCTCTCACACACACACACACACACACACACACACACACACACACACACGCACAAACACAGTTCTGTAAAAATGAAAGTTTTCAAGATATTTTCATGGAATTTTCTACAGTTGCTCACAATACCCTGACGTTTTAATACAGTGAAAATAATTTTCCAAAAATTAAATTTTAATTTCCCGTTTGGGGGCTTAATTCAAAAGTGAACCTTGCTAATGGAAATTCAGAGGAACACTTTTCGTTGTCGAAATTGATTAATTACCAAAATATTTACTCAGATGGTGATTCCTGTCAATAAATATTGTATCATTTCTCGATCTGGAGCTGCAATATTTAATAAATACAAATCACCGTCTGACTTATTCTTGCTAATCAATAAAGTTACATAAGGAAAAAAAAATACTCCTCTGAATTAACATTGATTTTCCCATAAGTTATGTTTACTTTTGAATTTGAACCCTGAAAATGGCAGTTAAAATTTAGTTTTAGAAAATTATTTTCAGTGTTAAAACATCATGATTTTGTGAGCAATTCTAGTAAATTTCATGGAAATATCTTGAGAACCTTCGTTTTTACAGAACTGTTTCTCAGTTACACGAATTACTAAAGTGTGTATATTAAAAAGGTGGTATTTAGGACAAGGATGGGCACCTAACTTTTAACGTAGAACTGAAAATGGCTTGATAATGTGTATGACGAAAATGGAACCGAATAGTTTGAAACTGGTTAAATCAACAGAGGCTCAGATTTCGCGCTAACCTAGTAAACTTATGTAATCTTTTAATTCTTTTTGTCTTTCTTAATTTTGTGCAACATGAACTTTTCATTTGAAAACACGATAGTTTATTTGCTGCATTTGATATTAAATATCCTAATTATATTACCGGAAACTATTCAACAAATGACATTATCTTTAGTAATTATAAAAACAAGCAAAATGAAATTTCTTCTTTGAAATGTTTAATCTACAAAACCTTAGTGAAATGTATTTTTTCACCTTCCCTCGCAACCCCCTTGCAGACAACCCGCAACCCCACGTTGAGAAACCCTGGTTTAGGGATACGAATGACTGGGCGATTGGACAAAGGTTTTACAGAAATAGTTCCCATAAGAAATACATAGGAAGAAAATTGCGATCTTCTTTCATTGAAAGATGGTTTGGGAGATATGAATACAAATGCTTACACAGTAAAAAATAGCTGTGTTAATTCAACACAATGCGGTGTCCCAGCGTGACTACCACTTTTGTGTGTTAAATCAACACAACACACGGTGTTGACTTCGGTACTAGGAGAAAAAAGTTACGGCTGCAGTTAGATCTGAACATGGGTTGCTCAGTTAGAAGTCTAGCGTCTTACCGACTTCGCTAAATCGTCAGACGCAAAAAGCACTAGATTGAAACAATATAGCCAGAGGACAAAAAAATGTTGCTGAACCCCAAACACAAACAAAGTTACTCTCACGACTTATGCCATGATTTAATCACTTTTCCATCGGTCAATTAGGGATCACAATCCCATTTATTGAGAATATATTCAATTTCTATGAAAGCAAGCACAGCATTTCACATGTTGTTACGATAAGAAAGCAGTAATGCTGCTCAAGTGTTTGGCTGTCGCCATCTTGCTTGCTTTCATAGAAATGGAATATTCTCAATGAATGGGAATTCTAGTTCTCAGTTGACAAATAGGAAGTGATTAAACCATGGGATAAGTCGTGCAAGTAACTTAGTTTGTTTTGGGGGTTCAGCAACAAATATTTGATCCTATACATTGTTTAAATCTATAGTGTAGTCGTTTAATTCAAATATTGTTCACTAAATATCGTTTGCATCTAGTGCTTTTTTCTATCTGACGATTTAGCCAAGTCGGTAAGACAGTCGACTTCTAACTGAGCAACCTATATTCAAATCTCACTGCAGCCGTAACTTTTTTTCACAGTACCGAAATCAACACCGTGTGTTGTGTTGATTTAACACACAAAAGTGGTAGTCACGCTGGGACACCGCATTGTGTTGAATTAACACAGCTGCTTTTTGCAGTGAAATAACATATCTATAGGCGTAAATACGAACATTTTAATAGAGAAATCATACAGATCGGTCCAGTATAAATGACTGGGCGACTGGACATAGGTTTTATGAAATTATTTTAAATATAAAGATTTTCGTATTGTTCAGTTTAATTCTTCGTTCTCTTTGTTTATGGTGAAAAGCTGTATATTTTACAATGTTTAATATCTAAGTTTCCTGTAAATCAAAATTTGCTCTGTTGGATGCAAATAAGTAAATAATCCTAATAATTTACACTCTGAGAGAAATTTCTATCCGAAAAATTTGGAGATTTTAAGATTTACACCGTACCCCAGACCGTACCAGCTGTGAAATGTCCGTATTCAAGGGGTTAATGTTAGCTTTAGCTATTGGGAACATGGTTGCATCCGGTACTGCTCAAAAGTATCTGATACAGATACTCGATACTTGGCTAAAAAGTATCTATTCCCACACTACGATACTCAGGAAAAAAAGTATCTCGATAAAGATACCGATACAACTCAAAAGTATCTAGATACTTAAACGATACTTCCTTAATATTTACATTTGTATGACTTTTTAAAATTACAATTACGGTTTAATGTATGTGAAATTCATTAAGTAAAACTACCAGGCTCGTAGCAGGCCGAACTTTGGGGGGGGGGGGGGAAATTTTGGTTGGGGCTAGTTGGTATGTCAAACAGCTTCCTTTACGGAACAATTGTAATAAAAAGTGCGTGATTGAATAACAAACAGGAGTAAATTACATAGATTTCAGCGAATTTGCTGTACCTTTTATCATTAAAAGAGACTGTTACTGGCCGGTGCCAGTCATTACGTTTAACATCTGGACTCATACGAAAAGTCGTCTTATTAGTGCTTATTTCTATCCACATTTACTCCAAAGAATGTCTGGGAATCCTCTATAAACTTTGGGCCATCCATTGCATAATTTTGGAATATGCAGTTTCGATAGAGCAGCCGACCTGGTAACAGTGTGGGCTAGAGCGCTAAACCAGCAACTCAAAAGTTCGAATCCCGGCGGGGGTATGTGAACTACCCTTCACTATTACTCATTTCGCAATGCTGTTCCAGCTCGCTCTTGCTTTTTTAGCTGCTCCAGTCTTAAAAGTTCTTACGTCGCTGATCCACAGACAAATGAGGATGAGGAATAAGCGCCAAAAGGGAGCTTGTGAATAGGCCCCGAAATTTTCCGAAGTTCTCACCGAATTTCGTTTTCTTCTTCTTTTCAAGTCTTCACGCTAGTGACATGAATAATCAAGTTTACCTAGATCAAACTAAGAACTGAAAAGTGGCGAAAAAAGCGAACATTAAAAAAGTATCGGTCGGTAAAAGTATCTTAAAGATACTGCTCAAAACCATCAAGATACAAGATATCGATACCTATTTTCAAAAGTACCTGATATCTATCGAGATACTCAAAATCAAGAAAAGATACTAGTATCGCGATACTGCACAACTATGATTGAGAACCACTGCTTGAGATAGCAAGGGTAAATCAAGTGAAAGAGAAGTTAATGTACATGATTCTTCTCCTATCCCCTTTCTCAGTAATTTCCATAGGATCCAAAATTTCATTAAGTAATTTTTATTTCTTGAAAATATAACAACCTTCCAGTCTCTTTTGCGGGTAATACAAAAATGAATACTCAAGCTCATATCGAACTAGGTAGAGCAGTCGGTAGAGTGCTTGCCTTGTAATCAAGAGGAGCCAGATTTGATTCTAGTGCCGACCATCCTGACAGGTTTTCTCTTGTCTTCCCTGGGCCACACCAGGCAAATGTTAGGATGGTAACTTGAATAAGGCCTGGATGATTCCTTCCCAAATCCTTTCTCTTGTTGTTATAGTTAATCAAGTGCAAAGTGACCGAAATTGGTCTGTATTTAGAGATAATTAAATAAATAAATGCTGTATGTTCCATCTTGAAGTTGCAAAGTAGCTATAATAAAACCTTTGTTATTCACTAGTTACGTTAACTGATTTTATAAATTTCTTTCCGTAGATGGCAGCCAGATGTTGATGGAATTGTACACAAGAGATGGAAGCTCTTCTGGCCCAACGCATTTTCTCTTCCTGGAAACCATTGTTGAAGAAACATCCGACGATCTACGAAGCGATTCGGACCAGTCAGAACCGGTGGGATGGCCAGACAGTGATTCTGATACTACAAGTGTCATTCATATACCGCATAGCCCAGGTACGTTTACTTCAACATAAATTTATTTTCGTCTTTTTTAGTTTGTTAAATTAACCATAGTTTTGTTCCCTATACGTAGTTCTTCCTTTAGAAACCGAAATAATAGAGACATTCTTAAATTAAGCTTATTAAAATCGATTTTCATTATTGTTTAACTTTTTTCTAATGGCGAATAATCTATGAAATTGAGTAGAAAAATCCACCAACGCCTGGTAGCTCCGCGACCCACTAGTCCGTACTGCTTCGCGGGATTATCTGTTATTCAAGGATATCACCGTATTTAAAAAGGAATTCTAAATAATAATGTTAAAAAGAATAATGGTGGGTTTCACCAATCTTCGTTAGATTTTAACGAATCATTAAGAGTTTTAAAACTTTAAGCGCTTTAAAATTCATTACGTTCGTTAACTAACGATTCGTTAAGTTTTCAACGAGGGTTGGTGAAACCTAATTATCCTTCCATTTTAAAAATGTACTGAAAAGTAAAAACAATTTAGTTGCCTAGGAGTTAGGTACAGGGATGTAATGGAGGGTGTACGACGTATACCCACCTCAATTCCGGAATTCAAAATTACTTGGATTCCGGAATTTCCCGTAATTCCGACTTTCCGAAATGTTGCCATTTCGGAATTCCCAGAACCGTGGTGGCTCATTGGTAAAGGGTTCAACTCTAGCGCTTGAGATCTTCGCTTCGATCGCTGATGTGGTTTTGTGGTGGACAAACACCGTGTGCGTGAGTTTTCTCCGTGCTCTCCTGTTTCCTCCTACTTTCTCCATTCCACTAGTCATCTCATAATCATCCATCCGGTCTGAGCCAAATTTTCCTTCAGCTTTTAAGCTAAAGGCCTTATAAATTAAATTCAAATTCATAATTTGGTACTCATAATTCCGACTTTTCGGAATTTCGACTTAACGAAATTCTGAAATAGAATTTGAACACTAGAAGTTGAATTTTATTTAAGATTTTTAGGCACTTCAGGCTCAAACGTTCATTGCAAGAATTATTTACACTGTATTACATCTTACCCAGCAAGTGTTAATTGTTATGAAAATAACATGTCTTGTCGATCTGTCTGCTGGTAGTGAACCGTTACGAGTATTTTCTGCCATTTAGTGGTAGTGCTCGACATTCCAAAATTCCGTTTTTCCGAAATTCCGATTTTCCGACTTTCATAAATTCCAGTTTTCCCACTTTCTGGAATTCCGACTTTCTAAAATTCAGGAATTCCGGAATCGCAGAAATTGTCATTCCGATTCCGGAATTCCGAACACCCCTACCGTATACCCACCAAAAATTGATGAAATACCCAGCTACACGGGATATAGTAAGGGAAATGATTCTTTAAAACAAGCGAAGCGTATACCCACCTAAACTTTTAGCATTACATCCCTGGCTACGTAGTCCTAGACCCAGGTATAAAAACCAAGGTTTTTGAAAAAAACACATGCTTGGAATTCGGCTGCAAGATATTAGTAATCGGATTTATTCAAAGTGAGTCATGCAGTTTAGGATAGTGCCCCAGCCCCCAAGGAAACATTGCTTGAAAAGTTTTTACATTTATTTCAATCTAAATTATTTGCGAATTAGCAGGATTTTTATGCTGCGCAATTGGTTGATAGTCTTCCATGTATTGTAGATTATTGGAGCTACAATACCAGCATGAATCTTGACCTGACTGCAACTCCAAGGGTGTCGTCCCGTTTGGCTTAATCTTATTTCGCTTAACAGCCTTACAGCTATTTACATCAAAATTCGACTCTCTTCTTGATTTACGCAAATGGGGATATCCCGTTTCGCCGAATCTTGTTTTGCCTAAAATGGAACGAGGGAAATTTTGACCTATTTGAGGGATTTTCCCATTGACAGAATACCATACATGATAACACTTCATTTGCTCTGTGCCGGATGGGAACAATTTCCAGTACGACAGGGAGAAGTAATATTCTAAATAACTTCCTTTTTATTATGAATACATACACTTAGAGGGGACCGGGGTAACTAAATGCGTGAGGTAAATGGGGTAATAAGATGCAGTATTTCTTTCCTCTGTTGACTCATCATATCATAGGAAAAGGAAACATATGTCTACATTGAAATTACAATCAATAATAAACTTTAATTGCATATTTTTTTAAATAAAACGTTGTTTCTTTTCGAAGCAATCATCCCTTGAAACTGGAAATACTTTTTACGTCCAATTACCTCAATGCATAGGGGTAAACGGATGCACTTCATAGAACTCCCCATCCATCACGATCTTTCAAAACATAGAGTATTGCATCTACCGTCCCCGTTTCAAGTAGATATTGTTAACGGTTCAAAAGAAAAAAAAAACGTTTTAAGTTTTTCACACTTTTGTTACTTGTTTCACTCATTTTCTAGACTCTCAGGAAACTTCAAATTTGATTTCTTTGAAATGGAAACCATTTAATGTCAAATAACTTTGTATGTTACACAAATCGAATATTCAAAACATTTGTGCCACACCTATTTTTTTTAAGCATCTTACTATCCCGAATTAGCAACGTGAAAACTACTGACAATACGAGGTAATAAGATGCATTTAAATAAAGTTTTGGAAAATTAAAATTTCAAACTGATATTAGTAATGGCAGGACAATATTATCTTTTTCACTACTGGTTGCTTACTTACTTACGGAACTCGCAAGTTCATCGCCGTAATAACAAACGTTTGCCATTCCTGGGCAAGATCATGCTAGTTTTCATCACAAACACATACCCTCGAAGATCCCTTCTAACATTGTCTTCCCTACGTCGTCTCGGTCTTCCCAACGTGGCCCCTTTCCAACCAGTTTTCCAACCAAGATGAATATAGTCTTCGTTTTTCTCCCATCCGAAGTCCGAACTACATGGCGTGCACATCTTAGTCGTCGTGATTTCATTATTATTGCATCGGGTGAGTCGTAAAGTCCGTGAAGTTCTTCACTATGCAGTCTCCTCGCTCCGTTCTCAAGTCATCTTGTCCCGTTTCGGCCCATAAATCTTTTTCAAACACTCGTAATTTATTTTTATCTGCTAGGGTAGTACTCCAACTTTCACAACCGCAAAGTATTACCGGCAGAATAATGGTTTGTATAATTTCAATTTCAACTTTCTTTATATTAATCGCGAAATTAGGAGTTTCTGGACTGAATAGAAACATGCGTTGCCCGATACTGAACTACTTTTTGTTAATTCCGTTACCTCGTTTTTGCTTCTTATAAGTATTTAAATTTGTTTACTTTTTGTGTGTTCTCATTTTTAATTGTTATATTTCTACTTCCATTATTCCCTATGTTTCGACTTGTTATCATGTTTTTTTTTCTCTCTGTAGACCTATCTCATCGCCAGCTTCTACTAAGACATCGGTGTTGCTTTGTAGTACATATCTTCCCCTATTAAATCTACATCATCCGCGTACACGAGCAGTTGATTCCTTTTTTATCTCTTTTATTTTTAAAATCGTATATTCTAAAGCAAAATTAAACAGTAGTAGTGCCAACTGGCAAGGCATCACTTTGTTTCAATCCGTTGCGAATCTTGACACTGTCTGACATATTATTATCTACCCGTACTCTGCTTATGGGGTCGCTGAGAGACATCCTCACTAGTTGAACCAGTTTTATCGGAATTCCAAATCGTACCAGGATACTGTATAACTTTTCCCTTTTGGTAAGATCATAATGTTTCTTAAAATCAATGAATAACTGGTGAACAGTCCCATTATATTCCCATTTCTTCTCCAAGATTTGTCTCACAAGGCAGTATCACGGAAGGTCATACCGAAAAATATCCCCATTTTTTTTTCACGTGAAGTTGATGCCAAATTAACCTTCCACAAAATATTAGCTGCGGGGACAAAGTACAAATAGGTAAAAAAAATAGTCAATAATAAATTATTGGTACTAGCTTCATGAACCAGGTTGGATACACTGCTCTAATAGTATGCGAAGACTGGTGCTTTACCATTTCTGAAGGAGACACAGGAGCGTATTGGCAACAATCATAAAGCAAGCGGGCAAGACACGGCCTCTCTCTCTCTCAATATATATATATATATATATATAAGAAGTTGTAACTCTTGAATATGGAAAGGTATTATCTTAATTTAAAGTAGAGAACGGTGAATGTAACTGTTCATTACATGAGAAGCGATAACTTATGCTTGTTTTACTGCTGATATGGAACGCTGCAGTGGTTGCACTTGTTGTAAATTACGTGCGAAATAGATGTGTAAGGTAATCTTCCACCATGTCAAAGCAAAACTTCCAGTCACAAAAAAAGAAAAAAGAAAAACTGCGAAGACGAAAAACAATTCGAGAAAGGTTCCTGGAATGTTGGAGTAGAATCCATGAGTCGCGTACTTAGCGAGTGTCATTGGGTACATCGCACGCGTTGAGACCAACAATCAATTATTTTAGCCATCACAGTCTTAAGCACGTAATAACAAAATACACTCACCTATGAATAATATGACACCCAGGTCCCATGGTCTAGGTGGGGAAAATCCCAGCCCCCGTGATTCAGTCGACTATGATGATTGAGATATTGCAGGATTTCCCAGTTTCATCAGCCGTATTCCGGGATAGTACTTTGATGAAACGCTGATCGCTATCTCCTTCATTCATGCCCTATCCTTTCCCGGTTTGAGCCAAAGATGCCAGAAGGTCATAAGATAAAATTGAATGAATCGTGGGTTTATTTTATGGCCTGTAGGTATCTATGGCGTAGGTCGCGATAGGGAATAGTCAGGATATGGGAAGAAGTCGGCCAGGGCCTTTGTGAAGATAGACTTCCAGTATTCGCCTATTGAAACTGACAAGGAAACCCTGGAGAACCTCAGTCAGGTTGTTAGGACGGGGCTTTGAACTCACGTGCCTCTCCAGTGCCGATCCGAAATCCATTTAACCATGGGGACTAGATTTCAATTAAATGAATACATGACAGACGTATTTAGCCTATTTAGTGATTAAAGCATAAATTATTTCTGCACCACACACACCGAACCAATGCAAGCACATTACAATTACTGTCTGCAAATATTTTATTGTTTCTCGTCCTTCAGCATGGTAGTTCGAATGGGGAGTATAGAAATGTTGAGCAGCCCTAATCTAGTAGCGAGTAACGAACTGGGCGCTCATGTAAACAACTCCCACTTGTCCGTTTGTTATTATGGCGTTCTCCATTGTGAGGGTGCAGCATGAGTGGCTATCAGAAAAGTTTCCGTCAAACGGGGACATTATAATGTTGACATTTTGTTTGCAGGTACCTGAAGTGCAACATACAGCACGTATTAAGAAAGATAAGTGCAGTGAACTGTGTGGAAGACGTTAGAATGTGCGGTTTGAAGGAACCGTTGAATGCTGTCAATATTCTAACCTTCGCGATAAACTATTTCGTTATAAGAACATCTTTCCGGGAAGTGAAATGAGTGAACAAGAAAAGTAAATGGCAGAGAGTATAGTAAAGCTTCTAGAACAACATCCGCTAGGAGCAGTCCTTTCTCTTGAAGTTTTTCTTGATATCGAACAACAAGATGCAGATTCAACGGATGACGAACGTGACATCGATAGGTCAGTTTCATCACAATTAGTTAATCAGTCCGCTTGTGACATTATTTTGTTCATGAAATCGAAACCACTGTTGTCTTCGAGTGATTATGACAGTTATTCACCACGTACGTCGTCGGCTTCAACTTAGGCACCAAGTCCTGAGAAAAAAATCGAAAGAATATATCGGCACAGATTATAAAAGAAAAGCAGTAAAATACTGGCTCAACGAAGGTGGTCAGAAAAGATTATCGTTAGCCACAGTCCGTTCAAAGTTTCGGTTCGTTACGTCCCAACGGCAATTGCATAAATGGAGAGCACAGTTACAAAATAGGAAAGCAAACCCAGTTGAGTGGAAGAAGAAAATATATTAAAATTGTTTGCGCTCTTTGTGGAGACGAGAAAGAACAGGCAAAGCGTATGCAATAAAGAATAAAAAAAATATGGGCGATGGAATTTGCACACAAAGAAGCAGTATATAATTTTGCAGCATCGAAAGCCTGGATCTATAATTTCAAGAGACATTATAGAATTAAAAGCAGAAAAATAACCAAATTCGTCTCCCGGTCATACACGAAGGACGAGCTTGAACTCCAAAAATCTGCAACTGATTTTGTCGAATCAACGACGAGAAAACTTGCTGACTATGTACCATCGCAAATTTTTAATACAGATCAGAGTGGCTTTGAAAAGGAGATGAGAGCTAGATGCGCATTATCGTTTGTTAAAGAAAAGCATACGGAAACCATGGCGCAGTCAATCAACGCTCTCACTCATTCTTACACAATCATGCCTACAATAAGTATGGATGGTATGCTGCTCCCGAAACTGTCCATAGTGTTACAACAACTGGTGGGAAGTTTTGGCACTACAGTTGCTAAACAAATGTTCAAAGCAGAAAACATTATTGTGAAAGTTTCAAATTCCGGTAAAATGGGTAGGCGATAATTAACAGAATGGTATCAGGAAACTTTCTTCCCTTTGACAGAATATAAGTGCGCTTCTACTTTTGGATTCGTGGACAGCATACAGATTGCTTGTGTTTAGAAGGTATGCCTCCCGGCAAGACAATTTAACTTTTTCAAATTCCTCCTGCAACTACAGGGAAAATTCAACCTCTCGACAAATTCTTTCAGAAATGGAAATCACTTTACCGGTGACTATCGGAATTATCAGCAGGCCGTGAAGATTTACGTTTTGCACTTTTTCAGAGGAACAATATTTTAAAAATACAATCCTTCATTCATTATCACTTTTTAGCAATTTAGTTCCCCACGATTCCGCGACCTGATAAAAAATTCGTGGTTTGCTACAGACAGCCTCCAGATTTCTCCACATCTCAACAGTTCTGCTTGACGAAGGAAACCACATGTGAACGTGGTGACTGTACTTTAAGTGTACTGCTTCGTTGCGCATGGTGCAAGACTCATTTGTGCTTTCATCACTCCACTGAGTGCAATCACTCCTGTCATACGTTCATAGCATAATCTCGTAGTGTGCCTATGTTCTACTACTTGCTTAGTATGGTGCATTGTTCAGGGCAAACGCTTTACCAACCTTTGTGCAAGGAAGGCTACGCAACGATATTTGGTCTGTAACACACCATTTCTTGTCTCTTCTGAAGGTAGGTAGATATACTGGGTGCTATGCATACAGCAAAGCAAAAGTAAAGCATCGGGGATCTTGAAACTAGCAAACGTTCCTTTGCCAACATCTCTAAACAGCTATCATTTCGACTTGCAGTTTACTGCGGCATCGTTACAAAGGACATCGTCTCCACAAATGGTGACGTAGCTCCATTGCATTTATTATAGCGGAATTTATGCTTCAGAGAGATTTCCTTACATGGATTTTTCATTGTCACGGAATTCATATGGTTTAATAGGGCAACTATAGAAATCCCGTCTCACAGGCAGCATTCTCCATTCATACAATTTGCTGCAATATGTGTATCGGGTACAATTTTGATTATCAGTTGCTAAAGCAACACTACCTGCGTCATTACTTCTGGATATATTACGTCATTTGTGACGGTGCCGCCCGAACTTTGCACGCCAATAGCTCCAAAACTACGCATTATTTCGTAACCTCCAGAGAGCCTTTTTTCTTGTTTTGATGTAAGGAAACACTTTCCGAATTTGCGCCTTAATTTCAGAGATACCATATTCGTCTATGTGCCTTTCGAGGGAACAATCTTGCCGATGCCTTTTGCCCCAAACCTGCCTCCGGGCAGAACACCAAGTATCATCATCAACATAATTGACAGACCTTATTGTGAGACTATGGTTACATTTTTTCTGAGCCAATAAGTGCACAAGACAATTTACGCAAGAATTCCTGTGCATGGGATAAATTCGTTGGATTGCTGCTGTAGTAATTGATTTAATTTCCATTACTGGTTGTATACTCTTTGCATTCTGTATGTAATTTATGGGATCATGAGCTGACATGCAGTAGAGCTAACTCTGGGCAAGGAACAAACAAACATCGCTTGCAAAAAAAAAAAAGAAAAAAAAAGTTCTCACTATTTTCAAGAAGCTGATTTATCTAGATTTATTTTTCTAGTTGGAAACGAATTCTGTAACAATAAGCACTGGCGTTACAGATCGAAAGGTCCTGAGCCTGCCCCAACGCCATCTGTCCGCGGTTGGTGGAACTGCGTCCACCTGAGTGACGACCGTGGGGTCAGCACTACGCGTCACGTTGCCACGAACAGGCGTATCAGGGGCTTTCTACACCAAGTGGTCGTCACGTCTTTATTCACGTGACTCCCCAGTTTTCCTCACGACGCTGGGTGGACGCCGAAAAATGGGATCTAATCCGGGAATTGAACCCGGGACCACGCGGACATGAGTCCAACGCTCTAACCACTAGACTATGGAGTCCCCTATGCTGTATATACGATAATTGCGTAATCCCTCCCTACCTTTCCATACACAGTTTGTCGAAATAACTTTTCTACACAAGTAAACAGGTATGCAGGCTGCTCATAGCACGAAAATTAAGCATTCATTATCTATAACATTTTGCCGAGAAATTTTTAGAAGGGTCAAAAAGAGTTAGGCCACTTCTCGGGAAAGCTCTTTTGAAGAGGACTAAAAAGATATTTTCTGCATATTTCCAGAGCCAGAGCCACTTCCTGAACGAGCTTGGTTTAGAAGTAGAAGTACAAGCCAAAGTAAATACCACGAAATTATAATAATTAAGAAAATATTACAGCACATTCCTAACCACCATAATGGATTCCAACAATAGTGATAACTTGTGCTGAAAATAAGTATGGCGGGAACTGTTTTCGTGGGTAATGGAGCTGATTATTCTTTCATTTCAATAATAATAATAATAAACCCTTCACTAAAAGTATTCGTAGTGATTTGCATGTGAAAGAAGTAAGAATATTCGTGATAATTTGTGAGGAAGTGTTGATTTTATACATGTTAAGTGCCGAAGGTGGTCAAGAGAAAAATCCCTCAAATAGGTCAAAATTTCCCTTTTGTCTAAATCAAGATGAGATTGGAATTTTGATGTAAATAGCTGTACGGTCATTAAGTGAAACGGGATTAGACAAAATGAGAAAGAATCAGTTACAAGATCTCAAAACTTCCTAATGCTTTGTTTAAATTACTAAGATCATTATACGATGGTAAGAATTATGGGTGAAACTAACTTACGTTTAAATTATGGACTTAACTTGTTTTTTTGTGCTTGTGTTATATTCAGTTTTCATGGATGCTGCCACCTATTTAGCATCACGGAACTGAATAAGAGGTTACACGACAAAGAGGTTTAAATTATAAAATAATCAACACAAAACAATTGATTGTAGTGTAACACTTTGTAGAGTAGTTCTGCCATTATTCTTCTAAGCGATACTCTTTACTAGGATGCCACATATTTCGATAACGAAAGAAATTAACTCACGAAGAGATCCTCGTTTAACTTGCGTTTAGCCAAGCGTGCCTTACTAATGTTACAAGATAACCTTCGTAGCCTGATGCAAGTTAAATTTTAAACCCACGTTAACAGTAACTTGCATTTACAGTAGTAAAAATATCCCGGTTAATGTTAACCATGGTAAGATGCTAGTAATGTAAACAAGGGTATTATGGCTCTGAATTTTAGACTGGGATTGGTAGGGAAGAATATAGCGTTACATTTTATCTGCATTTTCTGATCTGTGTACATAAATTTCACGCAGTAAGTGAAAGATGCCAGCATCTTCTGTCTTAACTCTTTTCTTTGCTTTTTCAATAATAATAATAAATAGGAAAATCAGGTTTTGCATTTTTAAAACGCTTTACAAGTCGTTAAAAGTTTTTAGAAACCACTGCAGACTTATTTTGTTAATATTTACTAGGAAGTGCGAAATCATTTCATTATTTTTAAGGACATTTTTTTGTTGTTTTTTAAAAATAAAACTTCTTTCAAATAGAGGCTTCAATTTCATTCATATTGCATGATTTTCAGAAACACAGTGATTTAGTTATACTGTGCCACAAGCGCTGTTCCCATTTCGTTTATCCCGAAGAAAACCCAATCACAAACATTGCTATGGATGCTTACTTTTCAGTATAAGATCCTTGTTCCGAAATAAGACGCTAGGTGGTGCGTGAGTGATTCATAAAGAACCACTGCTTGGCGTGCTACCTAGCGAGCGCATGCTGAACTACGTAAAGTTAGATGCTGTATTGCTGAAACATGCATGGAAGTGGGTGCAACATCTGGCAGATCGTAAACACATGAGACATAATTCATCCATACCAGACAACAACACACATGTACCCAGAATCTTGTTTCCGGGGGAGGGGAGACAGGAGCTTTGAGGGGGTCCAAACTCTAAAGTGTGTCTTGATATGGAATGTACCTTAAATAAGATATAATATGCCTTAAAAATTAACCAGTTTTTCATAGAAAGCTGAATTTCTAAATACACGCCTGCCTGACGAACAACAATAATTAATTTCAGCTTTTGAAACCAGTGGATGGAAGCATCTACATTCTACATTGCCTTCAGTTGTTCTTTCTGTGCATAATTTTTAATTCAGTGAATTTACTTTAAGTTTTATGAGCTGGACGAACGTAAGGTCCCGACATTCCAGAAATGCTCCCCAGGATTTTAATGCTTGACACCATGAAGACATAATATATGCAATGTTTCTACACATATGTTCGCAGAGAATAAAAGTAGCCGTGAACATTAAAAAGACTGTTTGATAATCTCTTATTTTTAACTTTATAGACATTTAGATGAAGTAAAATATAGTTGATAAAGTAAGAATATTCCTGGAATATTCCCAAGCCGGATATCACATATCCCATTCTATTTGATGTACGAGCGAAATTCCTGTAATATTCCAGGAATACTCTGGCATATAGTTGGAATATACCTGTGCTGTGTGAAAATGGTCTAAGCCAGTCAGAAATCTGAAGAGTGACATGTTCTAGGGCTAGGTCAACACTCTTCCGGGAAAGGAGTGAGAGAAAGTAGTACTCGTGATCTCTTTTAGGTACTGTTCCGGTAATCGTCCGCGGGTCTGAGGAAAGTCTGAGAAAATGTCAATTAGGGCGGTTGGCGTGTCCAGAACATGCGCTGTCGGCTCAGTACCTCGTAGGAGAGATAAGGTTGGCACAGGCTGATGTACGAATTCCGGAATGTTTATGTTCAGAGCGGTAGAATACTGAAATGGAAACGAGACTTTCCTTAATACGATCTCTTCTTTCTCGTGTTTCATGTAACTGATGAAGAAAATTTGTTGATTGCTGATCAAACGAGAAACATGATACGAAATCATATTTTGCATTTGTGGAGAAAGGAACAATAATGTAAAATAAATGTTTAAAGAAAACCGTTCAAATGTATTTCCTTTTTATAATTACATCAAAAAGTAACAAAAAAGTTACCGAAAGTTAACTGTTTTCTCAGCATTTATGGGGTACTTTTAATACATTTAGAGAATCGGTTTATCAGAATATACCATATATAAGGCATAATCTCGTATTTTATACTTTGGATTCTATTTATAATTTTCATTAAGTGGACTATACAGGCAGTTATTGCCGGACTGCGTTACATGTTTAAGAGATGACGTCCCCGAGCGAGCGTTTACGAGCGTAATTGTGGATTCGATAGCGATCAGTTTCATTGGCCTCGTGAAATAGAAAAAAAAAGTTGGAAACCCTTAGTCCAGGAGTCGACAAACCATCGATCGCGAGCTACCGGTATTTGTGTTGGTCATCATAGCTGAATCGAATTTTCCAACCTAAAGGAAAGAGACCAGAGAGGTAGAAGACCGACATTACTTTGGCTTCTGGCATTTCAGCTATGCTTGTGTTTCCTTGCGACTTGCACTTATCGTTTCGCTTTGTTCTTTGATAATTTGATATATTCAGGTTTCTTCATTCTGGTTAATCAATTGCTTAGAGCAGCGTTCCCAAAACTTATATAGTTCAATATAAGACAAGACATTGATCTTTAATATCAGCTTCGTAAAATGAGAAGATAAATAAATAATAATGGTAAAAACAGGACTTTTACCAACGAAATTGACAAATGCATAAATCAAATAATTTTTAACATAAGGTAAATACCTGTGCCAAGCGACCGTCTCTCCCAGGTATTTTCCTTAGTCATTAGGCACGAACTAAAGAACCATGTAATAAGTCTGTAATAATAATAATAACTTTTTAAAGATATATTATTCTTAAACAATTCGTACTAAAAAGTAAAAAAAGAAAAAGTTTATGCATGACTTTAAACAAATATGGGGCGCGCTCTCAAATATAGTCACTTTATAATAAATTCTTCAGTTGGCGGGCTTCATGCATTTCTTTTTAATCATTCATAAACAGATTTTTTTTTTTTTTTTTTTTTTAGTACGAATTGTTTAAGAAAAGTATGCTTTTAAAAGTTTTGTTTATTATTATTTTTCGAGTTATTTCGGTGTTCGGATACTTTTTCTCAAGCTGTCAGATACTTTTTTCGTATACTTTTGTGACGCAAATCTTAAAGTGTTCTGCAACCAGTCAAACACAACATCACTGCAGGCTAGTATTTATTTAAGGATAAATAATTCCATATTAAAATAAATATTAAAATATGCTTTTAAAATATATAATTATATGGAAGTAACATTGGAATATTGTACTGTCATCCGACTTACGTCGCTGTACAAAATTTCATTATTGCACAACGTCGAGAAATGAGTTAAATTGACGCTGAAAGATTTGAGGACACCTCAAACCATTGTGAACTAAAGAAAAGTCTGTAAAAAATGGAAGTGCAATATTTACAGCGGTGAAGTTATGTGATTGGACAAATTTATAAAATACATCAAGGAAAATTATAACTGTATTTTCTCTTTTCTAAGTTTTAATTTTTTCGCTTTGTATTGTTTTCATTTTGTGTAATGGTCTCGTAATTTTCTTCATGGGAATGAATAAATTGATTGATTTATAAAATTTTATACTTTCGTTGCCATCAGCATAATTAGCGATGCACATAAATGCCATTTTGTGTGTTGAAAAGGTATGGAGGGAGAGAAGGAAGGATTGTAGTTTCTCATGCCCTCTGACCTACATGCTAAAAAGCCTTTCTGCGTGAATGGAAAGTCTGCATGCTGTGAGTTTATGAGGCAATCAGTTGGGAATTTGAGGTGTGCAGAGGTTAAAGTTCAGTTGCGGAATGTTTAGTCTCGGTTGGTTCATTGCCCTTACTTCAATATTTCCATCTGTTTGCCATCACGAATGTTACTTAACAATTTGTGAATATCTTTTGGATCTTTCAGAGGAGGATTTCAATTGCCATATGTATATTGTACGGTATGTATAGTGTAACAAATTTCCTAAAAGACACAACACAAAATCTTGCAGTTATTAGGCACATAGAAAAATGATCAACGAAATAATACTGAGCATCCGCGTCCACTATAGACCCTTCTGAATCACTCAAAACAAGAAATAACCAGGACGAGTAATGGCGGAAGACGAATTCTCCTGATTTCTTTGAATTCATGAACAAGAAGTTAAAAAAAATAATAATAAAAAAAATGTTTTGGGTAGAGTTCGTTATGGAGCGGTAACGTTGAGTCGATGAAAGAGTGATGAAATGAAATTCGATATATGGACCTGGAGAACAAGAATAGAAAGATCATTTATGAAAAAGTTTCGTAATAAGGAAGTACATTCAGATTAATAGAAAGATGGGCGATAATTATTTTGCAAAAAAGGTTGTCCAAAACGTTTAGTAAACACTGAATCAAGTTAGAAGTGCGAAGAAGTAAAAAAATTTGAATTATTTAAATTTGTATTAAGTATTTTAATCAGTATTGCCATACAAGAGCAACTTTTCAAAGTTTGAAATATTTCTAAGATGTCATTTTCTATGAATTTGAGTGTACAAAGGATGAGAAACAAAAACTCAAGACAAGCATGAGTTGAAAACGAGTTGAGAACCTTGCTTTAAAGATGAATCAATAATTGTTATTACACTTACATTAGAATAAGTTATGTTAGCCAAGCAAAATGCGAAAAATCCACTTATTATTGTGGTTTCCTTTTCCTTTCTAGTGTTTTAAAATTCACTTCTTGAATGCCTTGGATAACTTGAAAGCCATTTATCTACGCAATTCAAAGGAAAATGCTCTAATAATAATCAATGCCTGAGAGCTTATTTAAAGACTACGCGTGTTATAGGACAATTGCAGGTTGATTTCTGGCCCTAGAAACATTTCCTTTTCCTTTCCACACTCTTGAAACCACAAAGTTTGATTTTTACAGGATCGTGTTCAAATATCCTTTGTTAATATGAGCAAAATATTTATTCCTAGCCAGGCGCGAATCCAGCATAAGATCAAGGGGAGGGGAGCTAAATCATATTTATGTCACTTTATCCAGTGTAAAATAGGATTGAAGGCTATTTTATCAGTGTATACCTTGACGTCAAGCGGTGGGGGCTATAGCCCCCCCCCCCCCCCGTAGATCCGTGCCTGTTCCTAGCAGTGCTGGGAAAGGATTTTCTTTTTTACTCGGATAACGCAGATTGCGAAAAAAAGAAAGACAAGTGGTATGGGGAACCCAGAAAAATTCCCTATCGCAACTGCACTTTGCAAAGAAAATGCTAAGGAGAACGCAGAAAATTTGTTCCTATGAAAACTGCGGATTGAAAAAAAAAATGGTAAGGGGAGAGCAGGAAATAGTTCACTATGAGAACTGTGGATTGCAAAGAGAAAACAGAGAGATCTACCCATTTCCGGCGAGTTATGTTCATCCTTTATAAACAGTAGAACTATATATATATAACTATAGTTTCATTTTTGCACTGTTTGTACTACTACTCAAAGTTTAAATATTCTCATTTCGATTTGTTCTCTATTCGTTCCAAGCAGCACGAAGGAAAGATTTCTTGCACAAGTGTACAATGTTTGAGGCGTGAGGTGAGAGAAAGTTTTTCGCGGGAAACGATTTCAAATTTTCACGGCTGAAAATTCTTTCCGTACGACCATCCCAATGATTTAATGGGATAGAAGCTTCCATCCAACCAGTGACAACTAATCATTCTTGAACTGTCACTGACTCGTCTGCTTCACATGGAGAAAAAGATTTGTAACGTTTGTAAGTGTCGTAAATTTTCAAAGATAAAAAACAAATGGTGACAAGGGGGGCATTTAGACGCTTCTCGGTTGTTTGCTGTATTCACTCTCGGAGTTTGCGATCCGCACATTTGGTGGAACGAAAAAAAAGAAAAAAAAAGTTAAAGTTGTGTGATTGCATTCTAATAGTGAAAATAAGTTGAATTTAGTTTTCCTGAATAAGCCTGCAAAAGCATTTTGCTGCAAAGTAAATTCTTCAGGTGCTACTTTAGCTTTGAAATTTTCAAAATGGCAAATTGTGTATTATTGTTACGTATATAAATTTGTATAAATCTCTGTATGTAAGTTTCTGAATGTAAAACTAGGCTTTGGGATTACAATTAAGACTTTTAAACATTTAGAATAAGCTCTGGAACCGTCACCTTTGTGAGAAAACTCGTGCGCATACACTAACTTAACGAGTAATAGTGGTGACAGTTGGAGAGCAATTTATTATTATTATTATTATTATTATTATTATTATTGACAATGTTTCCAAGTTTTAAATGTAAACCGAAAGCCTACTTTCACGTTGAGAAAGTAATACATACAAATTTATACACGTAACAATAACACAAAATCTGCGATTTTGAAAATTTCGAAGCGAAACTGGCACCTGAAGAATTTATTTTTCAGAAGAAAAAAAAAAAAAGCTTTTGCAGGCTTATTCAGAAAGACTAAATTCAACTTATTTTCACTATTAGAATTTAATTACATACATATCTTTGACTTATTTTGTTCTACCCCCCCCCCCAGAAACATAGTTTACTTTACTGGGCAAAGGGTGAGTGATCCCCTGCGTTCCCCTGTATTTCCAGTACTGGTTCCTGGCTGTTCGAAATCCTTGAATGTTCCTGGTTTGTCTATTTTTACAATCAAATTAGGCACAAACACCTATAATGACTTTGGGAATTGAAGTTTCTTGTATCTTTCAGTGTCAGGATGTTTTACAAAGTAGGCCTATATGTAAAATTTTAAACAGATGTATTTAAAATGCCTTTCTTTGCTTATTAATTTTCTATGATAATCAATGACATTTTATTTACGAACTTTTTATTCATTCTTGCTTTTATTTAATGCTTCCTTTTTTATCTACCGAGAAGTACGATATAATACGAGTCCGATTTTCGTGAAATTTCATATTTATGAGCTTTGGTCGAAGGACGCTTAGTGCAATTCTGATTGTTTTTTGTTTTTTAACGGAGTCCAAGATAACAGCAGCCGAAAAGTGATTTTTTAAAAATATTATCACCACATGTCTGCTAGTTCTACAACCTAGAATCTTTATTAGTTCGATGCGTTGGCTGATGATACTTAAGTATAGATGCAAAAGATTGCAACAACTCAAAAGGACTTTAGCTTCAAAATTCATTTGATTTTCGTTAAATTCAATTTCTAGGAGTTCCGAATAGCTCTGGCGGCAGCACAAAATGAATTAATTCAATACTTAAAACCTAAAAATAAATTATCTATCTATATATATATTTAGAAAAAATACTTTTCTACTATATAGGACTACTTGTTTTTTTTTAAAGTTGCATTATTAAAAATAGCTAGGAAAGAGGCATCAGTATTCATATGATTTATTGTAGTTGCTATAAAAAGGACCTTGTAATTTCGGCCTTTATTTCGTTATTTATTTATTAATTAGTTTTGTTAGTGTTTGTAAAGATTTGTAATTGTATTCGTTTATTTATTTGCAGATGGAGCGGTTGATTCGGAACACGAGTCCAGTGGATCAGAGCGCGATATGGCCGTCCCGAAGAAACGTCGACGTCGCGATGCGAACACAGAAGAACAGGAAGAGACCTTGTCGCGTTCCAGTAGTTTATTGCAGTTCGAATGTCTGGAGAAACATATAGACGATATATATCCGGAAGAAGTGGTCTTCAGAACCAGCGCTACTTCCGACCCTTTCGAGGAATCCCGTTCTATGTCTTCGTTCAGTTTTGATTCATTAGAGTCTCCCGGAGGGCTTACAAAGTGGCCGACCTCTCCGGACAGCCTGGAATCCTGTCACCAACACGAGAGCAATCACCTAGTAGTAAACAAGAATAACAATAACAGAAAGCAACAGATATCCTGTTTCGAGGGGGAGGAAGACCCTTGGGTGGAGCCGGTGGTCGCCGGAAGTACACGCTGCGTGACGCAAGAGCAGCCATGTGGCGAACTGGTTGAAAAACAAACGAGGGGCGTGTTGTGCCTCGAGAGAATTATCTATCAGGACTCTTCTTCCGAACTCACGGACTCTGAGGACAGTGAGGACGATCCTCTTCGTGGTGGGTTTTCTTCTCTTCGTAGTTTTCGTGGTGGGGGAGGTGCGACCAACAACAGACTTCGCTCATACCGAAGTTTCGATAGCCTAAACTTGGTGCCACACGAGGAAAGTGTAGGGAGAGGGAGAGAGTTTAGCAGTTTGACTGCGTGTTTTCTCAATGAAGATAGTGACGGGAGCAAAGCGGATGCTTCACCCCGTTCCAACGACAGCGCCACAAACGATGATGCGGAAGTAACAGATAAGCAGAAAGCTGGATGCGGGCCACAACGGTCGGCAGAGAACCTCAGTGAAGACAGCGGTTTCGGGGATCATATCACATCGTCCATAAGCCCACAGGTGAGGCCCATTGAAGAGGAACCACAGAGCAGCAGCCAAGAGGATTATTACTCTGATAGTTCCGGTGACAACCAACACATTCGTCACATCCGGTCGTGGCGCGGAGCCCAGGATCTCTCATGCACAGAGGAGAAAACCCTTTCACCACCACGCCGCCAACCCCTGAGTCTAAAATTAGCAGCGGAATTCCTTCGGGAGGAGGAGGAGGAGGAAGAGGAACCATTCGTGCTGACTCAAGAGCACCGCGCCTCTTCTCTTTGCCACATAGAAGAAGACTTGGAGGATCTGGGGGCGGCTAAACTTAGCTGTGGTAGCGCGCCAAATTTGTCCCTGGTCTCTACTTCTCCTCCAGTGCTTTGCGAGAAGTCGTCAGGTGTGGAAGCAACGCATCGACATAATGAAGTGAGTCGCTCGGACCCAAGCATGAATACAACAATCACCCAAAAGACTTACGGACCTCACAACGAGATAGAAATATTCATAAACAGAGATCCCAGGAGCCACACCTTCCCGAAAAGCAGCAGCACCTCCGCATTGAAGACTGGAGGAGGCGGTAGTACAACAGCTCGTGGTGTTCACTTTTCACCGATCGTGTCAGAGGTGAGTTGGCGAGAAAGTTATATCGAAGCCGACGACGACGATAGTAGTGACGATTTGGAAAAGGTTTTGGTAGTCTCCAATGAGCAGCCACAAGTGCAGAAGGTCTTAGTAGATCACCCAGACACAACAACAACAACGAAGTTAGTGCAAGAACCCAAACACTTGTCACAGAACTCGGTGACTGCAACAGGTGTGGAAAATCTGGGCGTCGGCGAAGGTCAAAGTGAAGTGCCAACCCAATTGAAACCAGTGATGGAGCAGCCGCTAGTACGGAAGGTGCAGGTGGGACTCCCTACAGCTGAGGGAGAAAAACGGGAGTGTGTTGTGATGGAACTCAACAATAAGCGTCCACTAGTCAACCCTGTTGTCATCGATGACAGCAGCGGAAAAATAAGTTTCAGTGACCTTGCTTCGAATCCAGTATCCACCAAAACAAACAGTAACAAATTTGACAGTCCAACTAAGAAAAGCAAATTTGGTTTCTTTCAAAGATTTTCGTTCAAGAGACTTAGCGGAAGACACAAAAGTGCAAAAGAAGATAAAAAGAAAGTTTCCTCAGAATCAGTGTTGCCAGTGTCAAAAGAAGAAAAATCAACTCCAGTGTTGCCAATGAAGCAGCAAAAACAACCGGACAATAATAAACATGTAGTGGAGAGGGAGGAAGTAGTGGATATGAATACACAACCTGTTCCAGTGCATGAGGAAGTGTTATCACCTGTGAACGTGCAGCTAGATGACCCTCGTGTGTACGAAGCTTTCAACATTCTACAGGTGTCCGCGGCGGAGTTGATGGCTCTCGGGTCGTCAGACAATCGCGCATCGCCTTCTTCTCCCCCTCCCGCAGCCGCTGTCTTGGTGACAAACAAACCCCCATTGCCACCACAACCACAGGCAAAGATTCAGACACATTCACAAACACAGCAGCAACAACCAAAGACTCGTCTTTTGACAGCTCGTCGACACTTCTTTAGTCAAGAGCGAGTTCTTCTCTCACCGGAAAAAAACCCTGATTTTCAAATTGCTGTAGGACGTTTTGTGGAGGGCGCCAAACAGGAGCGCGAAAAACTGGCGCAAAGCGTGCCTGACCTCGCCGCCATTGACTCGGCGGCCCGCGCGTCCATCCGTCGTGGCGCTGCGCCGCCGGTAATCGATCGCCGTGCTGCGACCACCACCACTGCTACTCCTAGTTCCCGGCCCGCCCGCCCAGGTAGTGCTGCTTCTAGTGCCCGCACAGAGCTCCTGCATGGCGCTCGTACAGGCATTTTGGAAACCGATCTGGACACTCTCCACTCGCGGGAGATCCTATTGTTGCAAGAAACGGACCTCGACCAACTGGTGGATGGACACAAGAAGACACGCAGCCTGGTGAACCTCGGGGCGATGAGCGGCCGAGCGAGCCAGCTCCCGCCGCCGCAGCTAGTCCCCGAGCCACGAGCCAAGTCCATGGAGTTCCTCTTGGACGAAGATAACAAGGCTGCAGTGCAGGTGAGCATCCTTTCCATACAAGTTATCTTTTTCTCTTTAAATTTTAAGGGGTCGAGGGTGAGGGTGGGACTAGTAATTTTGTCACTCCTCATGTGGCAACATGGCAGGAATGGGGTGGGTAATAAGATATGTTTTTTTGTTTTTTTCTTAATTATTGTGAATTCACAGCTGTTTGTATAGATAAGGAATCAAACAATTGCCCTTCACCTATCAAACCTAAACAGAAAATGTAAGTTCCATATGAATGAGAAAAGTCATTAATTTTTGTATCATTCGAGACCCAGTGATATTTTTTACATTTCGAAGTCACTTTAAGATAATTTTTATTCATGTCAAACGTTATTTCCTTCTTTTCTTCAATATTGTTAAATGAGAGGGAGGAGATCATAAAGATTACGTAAAACGATTCGAGATTGTTAATTTAAGACCGCTTTCGCTTTTTTACATATCCAGTAGATGGTGTTGTTTTTAGCATCTGCAGAAACCAGTAGTAAACCTGATGATGATATCCGGTTATTAGTCTCCTTCCTTCATATTGATTTTCGTTTTTTTTTTTAAGATCCAATTAATATCGAATATGGGGTGAGATAAGATAGGGGCGACAAATTAGTTCGAAGACACTATAGTAGCTTCACAATTTGGCCACACGATGGAGCATTTCCTCTTCTCCGCAGTGGCGCTATTGACCCACACGGCATTGCGCCGCTAGAACACAAAACGCCTTTTTTTCTTTTTTTTTTTAATGTGGGTCACGCGCTTTTACTAAACGCACCCACTATGGGTGGGGAAAAAAGGAGTAAGTAAAATGAAAAAAAGTCGCATCCTGTGATGGGGGTTGAAGGTGTTTCGTGAAACACTCATTGATCGGAGGAGGCAATGGTCACGGAAATTTCTCTGTCCACGTTGATCTGTTTATAGCGGCGAGAGCGCCAATAGGTGGAGAATCCCTGCTTCTCTCTCGCGTGGGCCGATCTCAAAAGAAGCGATGGGGGAGGAAGGGAAGAACATATGAAGGAAGACCTACTACTGTGACTGTGGTAATCTTCTTTCTAAAGCATGAAAAAAGGAAGGCGTAACGGGAATGTTGCGTGATACAAGGTCACCAGTGCAAAAATCACTGACACTACCAATGACAAAAAGACCGACAGAAGATACGGCTAACACAGTCAAGTAATTCATCATTACATATTAATCGTAATGCAACTGTCATAATTCCCTCCCACTGTGGTGAGACGTATCATTGTGGGACGTGGGTTCCCCCACGGGAAGAACTGTTAGCAAGGTACTATCTCTGCATTGATATGTCCACGAACAGAGTTGAAATTGTATTCCGGATATAACCACTCACTAGATATTTAGAAAGTGGGTTACCTTGTCATTTGTCACTAGTGGATGAGGCCTCTCCCCGAAGGGAGGAGTTGGTCTACTGCTTCCACGCTGACCAGACGGGTTAGGATATATATATATATCATCATCATCATCATATTCAGCCGTTTTCTATCCACTGCTGGATGAAGGCCTCCCCCTTTTCTTTCCACATATCTCGGTCTGCTGATATCCTCATCCATGTAGCTCCTGAAAAACGCTTGATTTCATCTACCCATCTTACATTTGGACGTCGTCTCGGTCGTTTCTTTTCTCTAGGAATCCACTGTAGTACATTTGTCGTCCACCTTCCATCTGTTCGTCTAGCTATGTGACCGGCCCATCTCCACTTCATCTTCTTCGCA
>JAGDQP010000134.1:73230-132486 GCA_022664845.1 Lepisma saccharinum
CTTTATGCAATTTTCCTCTTCTTTCATTTCCCTTCTTTTCTTCATCAAGAGTTTAGTTTCTTCTGAGATTTTGCTCTCTTTTTTCTTTCTGGTACCTGCTATCTCCTTGGCTGTTTTTCTTATTATCTCAGTCAATATTTATTTATATATATATATATATATATATATATATATATAGGCTGTATTGGACAAGACGTCCTCAAGTGGTGGTCCATAGATAGTATCTAAAAGTTCTTCCGATACTTATACAAAAAGAAAAAGAAAACAGACATAGAGAACTCAAATTACACATAATGATAGCAGCATTGCTTAGCTTCAAGGATAATTTCGAAAAAATGTGTTATATGCTGGTTGCTTTACCAACTAACCCTAAAAATTGCACTAAAATGTAAGTAAAAATACAGTTTCATTCAAGTGTTGTAGAGAAGAAATAGTGGAAAACCCATTTAATGTTCGCGTGCCAATAAGGCGGGCTAGGCTAAGCACTCTTTTACAACTTTCAGTATGTCTCATGAATGTTATGTATAGACAGACACATTTTTCTTGCACACCTACAGTAACTCTCAACTTCAAGGAGGTTTAAATGATAACATATCAACAAGATTTTAATGAAATAGTTATTGTTCATACACTTTAGGTTAAGCGGCCGCGATAGTGCTTAAGAATGCACAAATTAACTAATCGATAACTTTCAAAATGCCCGACCTATGACGTCAGGCTTTACAGACCTTCAAATTCCTGGTCTAAAAGAAAGCGTTTGCAAATCTAAAGTGCTGTGTTAGATAGACCTAGGTGTTACCGGGGTCGCTTTTCAAAATTCCAATATTGTTCTTCATATTCCAGGTATTCTTAAGAATATTAGAAAACGGGGGTGACTAGCAAGTATCGCCTCATATTGTTTGTACAGTTGTTTATAGTTTCTTAATGCATGGTGAACGGTGATTCTAAATAGTACATTTATAGTGAAGTGGACAATGAACTGGGTATTGGAGAAGGAGAGGGGGGGGGGGGTCCTTAGAATTTCATCCCAGGTTGTTGGTTTCGAATATCATCCCAACCAGGGACAGAACCATTGTACTAATATTTCTGCCCAAACAAGTACAAGTTCAAACTTACCACCACTAGTTTTAAGACCCCCCTTCGTTATTTATAACAAATCAAATACTCGGGTATATTGCGTCCGAACTCCCACTTCCCACCATAAAAACGCTTTATTTTATTTAAGGGTAAATACAGTACTTTTGTCTCTTGTTGCATCGCCTCTTCGGTTCTTCTTTTTGTTTGTTTGTTTCTGCTTGCAATTCGTTGGTTAGATGGGGTTAGATTACGTTCGTTTGATCGTGCTTTCTTTTTAAAAAAAAGCGCTGACACTCAGCCCTGTGTGGTTACGGTTGCAGACTTCCGAGAGGCACACAGGCTTTCATTCTACCTGCCGCCCATCCTAAGGTTTTCCTTAGTTTCACCAGGTGAATTCCGGGCGGGAACGTAAACGAAGCGCTGGCTGCTACTTCTTCATGCTTTGCCCCGCAAGTACTCACCAAGGAACGTCATTCTTCAGACGTGACCAGGAAGGGCGCCGATCCGGGGGGCTTTGGGGACCAAATGATAAGGTGAAGTCGGTTCCCAAATTTCTACAGTATATGGTCATCCGTTTTCCCGTTCTACTAAGCTTATCTCCCTTTGGCAAATCTATTTCATTGATAAATCCCTCCCTGAAACTCGTGTGCTACAGTACTTATATAAATTACATCACGTATAATACCCCCTCCCCTGACTAAAGGAGTTTATTCGTGCATTGCTTTGTTGTTTCTGGAGTTTCGTGCATAAAATCGATAAAGATAATTTAGTTTAAAAAAAAGAAAAGAAAGAATGAAAACGTCATTTTCTGTCGTTTAAAGATCATTTATCGTGATTTTGTCATATACAAACATAATTTAAGAACAAGTATACAAGAAAAATAAGCAACAAGAAGAAAGTAGGAGTAGACTTGCACTAGGAAATATATCCTTCAAACTGCAGTTTGGATGCAATTATTGTTTACCGTTAATACCGTAATTTTGAATATTAAATTTCAAATAAATAATGCAACATATAGATAAAGAAACTATATACAGCGGGTAAAAAAAAAAAAAAGACTATGTATGTGTATTTTATGAATATACAATATTTGGCAAAATCTGAATTCAATTTGTATTAAGATCCATCATATGTGCCATCTTAGACCCTTATCTGGCAACAAAACACATATTTGAATGCCCCACCACCACCAAAACAAAAGTTACACAGAAATCGGCGCCCTTGGTAACCAGCTTAGGCTGTACCTAGACCATAGAAAATAAAGTAGATAAGAAAAATAGTTCGGAACTGCATTTGGACTTTTTTTTTTATTAACAATACTGATGAGAACTTTTATAATCACTTACACCCCATATTCATGAATATTGTCACGCAAATTGTTATTCAATGTTTTTTTTTTTTATTATTTATTTATTTGATTTACTTGAGTTAGTCAAGCAGCTATGGCCCAAGTTGAGCATAAGTCCTTTGGGGAGAACTCCTGTGGGGAAAGTAGTTCCTAAGTCATTAGGTCATCACGGTATTCGCTTTGTGGAACTGAAGGAAAATGTGGAAAATTTGACCAGTAGCAGGATCCGAACCAGTGTGCCTTCCCAGTGCGGACGTTATCCACTGAATTTATTTATGGCCTTTACACCGGTATTTCTGTGATGCATGGTAAATTGAAGCGTATAGGAGAAGAAAGATAAAAGTGCACCAGTTGCACTTCTGAGAAGATATGTTGTAGTTCAACACCTGATTCAATGTTCTGAACTCTCGTCCTTTTAGGAATTTCTACTGATTTCATTATATTCTACATCGATTATAGGCTAAAAAAACAACTGCATTCGTCATTTCAAAAGAATCTTTATAAAAATAGATCCTCGTCTCCCATGTACTCTGCAATAAAAAAATAAAAGGCTTCATTTTAACTGGAAGGTACATGAATACTTTGTTTTGCCTGCCCACAAAATTATGGATTGGCCAATGAGATTTCTCCATTTTGTCTCGAGAGTGTTCTTACTCAGTTCAAATCAATGCACCCAACTGTCTGAATATAATTTCCAACTAACTTTGACATGGCTTCCTGACGAGGAAAATCGTTTTATTTGTTGGCGACTTTGAAGACAATCAAGACACATTTCATCTGTTTTGTTTCTTGTGTCTAACAAAAGAAAATAATTAAAAACTGGACTGTACATTTTCAGTTTATTTATTTCGTATACGTGTAGTTTTAATTGGCGACCAGCTTAATTTAATTTCCTTTTCTTCTAAATATATGTTAGGTATTCTTTTTTACAACCTAATATAAACCACTTTTAATAGCATCTGAATTTTGATTTGTAATTCCTGATAAAGATTTTCTCCTTTCCTTTCCTGCCGTTTTCATGTTCGTGTTGATTTCTAATAATAATTAATTGTCCACATATTTTCCTTTCGGTCAAATAGATTCTGCTGTAGATAAGCCCCCGAATAATGCCAATCAAAGAGATTATCAAGGACCTTTTAGCTAAATTTTCCGCAAAAAATGTTAAAAATAAAAGAAAAAAACTTAATGTCTTAATTTCTTTCCTGAATGATTGAAGAAATTATTGTTGCAAATGGTATCAGTGTTTCCTTCCTGCGAGAGAGGTAATATTTATTTAAGGTAGTAAAACTACTGTTTCTTACTCAAAACTTTCAGCCGTCAGCCAGGCACGTAGTCAGATTTTTCGGGGGGGGGGGGGGACAACAACCCTTTCGGAAAACAAGCGGGAAAACGTCTTAATATCAATGTACCTGCACATAGATTACATCAGCTTTTCGTTTACACTTACGCTTATTTTATGATTGAACTTTAAAATGATTCTCGAAGTTTAACATTTAGCGTGTGCCAGGGTTGTTTATTTCTTCTCTTTCTCCTTTTTCTTAATTCCTCCTGTCGTCCTTTCTTTAGTGCTTTTACCTCTTTTCACTTTTTGTTGTTTGTCAAACTTTCCGGGGGGGGGGGACATGCCCCCCCCGTCCCCCTTGACTACGTGCCTGACTAGCACTGTATCAAGGATTAGAGAGTATATACACTCTCTAATCCTTGACTGTAGTAACGAGTGACTACCAATGTTAAAAGATTGTTAATCACTCGTTAGTACAGCGCTAGTCACTTGCAGAAAATGTTTCTGAATACGGCTGTGTGTGTGTGTGTGTTTCGAGGTTGATCTTTTATCTGGTACTCATAGTGGCACTTATCCCTTTCTTCCCCTGACACTTCATTAGTTTAGGTGGATTTAGAATAATTTGTTTCTCACACTTAGTCATCAGTATTTATACTCGAGCACTCACTAATCATGATGGTGTTTCAGATTTGGGTAAGCGATCTCCAATTTGATACAGTTTTGCATTCTTCCAGTATTTTTGCTTGTTTCATTAGATTTTTATCATTAGTCTATTTTTTTAATTGTGCATACGCCAAAGTGGATTTGATCCTACTTCTACAACCTTAAGAGGCCTCAGTACCTACGGTGCGTGTGTGTGAATTTTCATATTTTTTTAAAAAAGATACTGGACAAATGACAAGCAACAATGAAAGTTTGGAAAGCTGACCCAGTACCCCCATAATTGGTGATGTCATACGCCTACGCAATTACGGGTCTAAGTTCTCAGTTAAGATAAACAACGTTAAAGTCTCAGGTAGTTCATTTGATACATATTCACAAGTATTATTGGGGCCGCTTTCCAAAATTTTCATTGCTGCGTGTCATTTGTCCAGTATCTAAAAAAACTATGAAAACACACACATTCACGGATCGTAGGTATTGAAGCCTCTTAACGTTACGTAAGGACTGACAATCCGCCTCTCTTTTCGTGATCCTAGAATCTTTTAGACCCAGCCGATGACTAAGAACTTATTGTTTTATCGAAACAAATTCGGACCAAGACAGTATGAATCGGGTATGGAATTTCCGCTGAGGTGCAAAATTTTGCATTGAACAGTTTTTCTCTTCTCGAGTAGGGTCTACAGACATTCAGACTTGACCGTAAGAGCCTATTGTCACGGACAGACAGACAAAAAGAAACCGGTACTATAAAGTGACCGTTAAAATTACTCACTACTACGAACCGAAACCATTTTTCTCGCCTACAATCTTTATCTTCCTGCATCGGAAATGATTTCAAGAAGAAGAAGAAAAAATCAATGTCTGGTGAATAACTTTTCCAGTTGTGACAAAGTAGGCGATGAGTTTTGAAATGGATAATTTTCTCCCCCTCCTTTCGCCTTCTTTAATCGTTTGGAAAGGATAGGGGGGAGTGCTGCGGAGATGAGATTGCAGGGAAAGAGAAAAATAAGAGATTGGTAAGAAAATGTTCGTGACTTGAGGGAGAGCGTGGAGGAATGCAGATACCTGAGAATCAATTAAATCTCCCTTCCTAATCGTTTAAACCGTTTCTTTTCTCGATTATTTTAGTTTTTTTAAAAAAAAAACAAATAATATAGAAGAGAGTTTAAAACTCATGCAATTTGTAGTTTATTTCCCAGGAGAGTATAATAATAACTACATTGTTTGTATTTTAGATGGCGGAGTTAAAACAATGTTTTTTTTCTTCTTCTACAAATACATGTTGCTTGGATTGCATGAAATTAAAAATAATAAATTATACTAATACAACACTAAAAATTTACATATCAGTATATGTTGTCATCTTCACTCAAATACACATTTAAGTAGGGGAATATAGAACAACTGAATGCAATAATGGTAATAATAACCCCCAGCCTCAATGGTTGAATAAACCGTCATGAACTTCGGAACTTACTGGGGGGAGAGGCAAACAGGTTCGAGTCCTGCTTTAGGCCGGCCTGACTCAGCTTATCCTCCGTTCCACCAGGCGAATACCGAGATGGCACCGAAACTAGCCCTGGCCACGCCTGCTCATTACTTGGTAAAATAATGAGTAATTTTTAACAGTTACACCCTATCCCCCCGAAAATAAGTTGCAAGTGACGCAAGCCCATGAGTATGTAAGACTGTCGCTGGGATACGTGGTAGTACACGATATGACTATTGGGGTAGTTTCTGGGGTGAGGCCTCTTTCCTTACACGTTCTGACCTCATCGATTAAAATTAGCGACAATATGGCGACTTGTATTCTACGATGGAAGTCAATAAAAAATAAATTTGCAATTTAAAAATTCAGCCATGCTAGAATTTCTCGGTACTTCATACTGGGGCACGGGTAGGCCTACTCATTGCATTGTTTAATGTTCTATAAAAAATGTAACATATTAAGGGGAAACAATTTTAAGAACGGTCATAGAGTCCTAGTGCAGAAAAGAACTTCCAAGTAGCTCAAAATTCAGCTTCTGGGAACTGCAGTGATACGTGAGCCCATCTTCCATTATCCAAATTGCTCCTGTCCCCTCTTTGTCTGCAGTGAAAGCTGAAAAACGTAGAGGGCAGAGGGAACGAGAAGTGGACTATTGTGGATGTAACAGAGACTCTATCACATATTCTGGTTTCCTCCCCGTCTTCTCTCAAATGCCCCGAGGTGGTTATCTTGATAGCGAGCTGAATGTGCTCCAGAGGCTGTTCAGTTAAAATAGCATACCTAAGGTAATTTTTGGCAACCTACATTACACATCTGTCTTACTTGGGTTAATGTTCAGTTCGATCAGCAGTTCAAGATTTCATTTAACGAACAGATCCTCATCTCTCCCTTATTGTTAATAAGATATAGATTCAGTTTTTTAAAATGACTTGTGGAATTTTGTAATTTCGAAAAATTACCGTAAGGTGGCAACACTGAGACTAGGATTCTATACAGGTTTCAGATATATTTTTTTCTTATGTTCTGCTTTGTCATGTATATACAGGGTGTTCAGAGTGTGATGCTCAGAGATTGAAAACTGAATTTCTCAGAGCAAAACAAAACAAGAAGGGTCGAAACACAAGTGATTTGTGAGCTAGGGGCTCCCAGCAGTGGCAAGGCATCGTCACAAATGACGTACTATCTTGACAATGACGAGTATATTCGTATAGCAAGTCACAACCAAAGTTCTACCCAAGAACTGTAATGGAACATCGTCAGGTATGGTATGAGAGGCTGAAGATAAGAATCCAACATTCTTTAATCGGGGTACCGAATTATACGATCATATCCTTGATCATAAGTAACCCAAATAACAGACTTACTCTTTTAGTTTCAGAAGAAGAGAGGATTTGTTAGGAGATAGATCAGCTAAACCCAGAGATCTGCGGTCTCATACCATGAGAAAGCCATGCAAAGTTTGATGCAGATCGGTCCAGAGTAGTGTGGATTTGAATAGCGAATATAGCGGACAGAATGATCGAGAAGATTAATGCTACTGTGAGATATGGTTTATTCCATATTTAACTTCAATTTGTCTTCAAACAAATGTTTGCGCAATAATCCACAGAGCAGAGTACACATTGTTTTGTTGCTTATGTGCTGTATGCTACTACACCTTCTCCCTTTCCTTTATAAAGAAAATGTTTAAAGCAAAGTAATTTGTTACTTCATACAAAAGTGTTATTCATTACTTATTTACTGCTATTTCATACACAGATAAAAATGCGTTACGTTACCATCATACAGAAGATGCATCATCATTCTACAGTATCGCTCCTGCCTGGTATAGTAAATTACAGCGTGGTATAGTCATGTTTTATTGTTAACGTATAGCATGACAAGCTCTGTAACTTGATTAATATGACGTCATGTCCAGACACGTTCCGTGTTCGTGTAGTTGTGGGCGGAGTAATGCACGGAAACCATTTGATCATTGAAGTGACTGAATTGCTGTGTACAGTGTATTTCATATTGTACTAGAAACTACTGAGCGGAAACGGCATGAAAGAGTTTGAAGAGGAGTGAGTGAAGGAATATCATCTGATGCATCCAGCGAATCTCCTATTTAAAGCTATGATGGGTCAGTTGATAATTAAAATCTCACTCATCTGTTGCAGTGTTTTATCCTCTTTTAAAATCACGTCCTTATATCAACACAGGTTTATGCTCTTAACAACAGTTTAAAAAGCAGTTAATTGTTTTATAATAGCCCACATTCACTAAACATAACTGAACCACAAAATTGATTTATGCTCCTATCTTATGCAGCTGCTAGTATTTGTTTTGTCTTTCCAAGCGGAGTTGGAAAGACCCTTGCATTTATATATTGTATAACACTAATTTTTAGTCATCTCATGTTTTAACGGAGAGAACTGTAATAACGTCAAGTATCATAGCGAAAACAAAGAGAAGAAACCTCAACACTGAACGACGGAATTTGCACAAACCTGCTTCACTTTTATTCAGTCTTTGATCACTAAAATGTATTTATTCATATATATATATAATAATAATAAATAATAACGACGGGCGTTAGACTAAAAGGTCCTGAGCCTGCCTCAACGCCATCTGTCCCCAGTTGGTGGAACTGCGTCCACCTGAGTGACGGCAATGTGGTCAGTACAGCACGCCACCTGGCCACGAACAGGCGTATTAGGGGCTTTCTAGACCGAGTGGCCATCACGTCTTTATCCACGTGACTCCCCAGTTTGCCTCACGACGCTGGGTAGACGCCGAAAAGTGGGACTATAGCTGGGAATTGAACCCGGGACCACGCGGACATGAGTCCAATGCTCTAACCACTAGACTATGGGTCATATATATCAAGATAAAATGCCCCACACATAGCTGGAATAAAATTCATTTATTACCTTTTTTGGTACATTGTATTAATAATTACTACAAATTATTTGGGTTTACAAGTCAGTCAACACTTTTTGTACAAGTACTTTTATTTTCACGTGTAGAGTTTCTGCACTTACAATTGCACAACCCTCACTCTTAGAATAATAATTAGGCCATTTCGCACATAGAATTTGCCTGTGCGCATAGTTCCAACACTTCAACTTAGCATCTAGCTTCTCTGAAACAAATCAAATAACATGGATCCGTGACTGTAGTCGAAAATCCTTTAAAACAATATTGAAATATACTCAGGTTGGCTTTTTATTTAATACACAAGTTTCTATTATCAGTAGCTGACACCCTTTATTTTTTTGTACATACATACAGTATGCTACCATAATAATAACATTCCCCTTCTGATTTAGTGACTTTTCCTTCTTATCAGCAGCGTTTCTCATGAACACTGATGTAGCCTTTTAGCCCAGTTCATCTGAAACTATGCAAAACCTTCAAACATTAGTAGAGCAACATTTAGCGACAAGAGTACATATTTTTCTAGTTATTTCTCTTCCTATCTCCTTTATTGTTGCGTCTTCTTAACTTTTTGTAGCTACTAGGTTTACGCGATGTGTAATTATAAAATGGACGTTTTGCATGCATTCGTGGGATACCTTTAAAGACTTTGTTCCAAATGACAGCTTATTATTCATCTGGTTACTTGACTCTTCGGTCTTTGTTTATAAGCGTCCGTTTACAGAATGAACCATAATTGGTTTGGCTTTTTGCAACATAAATTTCATCATCCATGTGTAATGGTAAATTTTAGAAAATGGGATTGATAGTCGAACTCTGTTGTCTCGACGATTCCTGAAGTTTGTCACTCTGCTACTTCTGTTGTACCTCTTAATCTCAGAAGTTGTCATAAAAACCGAAGAAAGTCAGAGAAGTCAGCTTACAAGTAAAAAAAAGTACTGGAAAAGTTAGAGCAGTATTACGTAACGATGAATTCTTTCGGTTTTACGTGGAAAGCAATATTGTGTTATAGCAAGTTGCAATGCGTAGGTTCTTTCCAGCATCAAGATTGGAAAATACCCGTTAGCCAATCGGAGCATAGATGATGTCATCAGCACTCTCTTTTGGTGAAGTTGGGCTTTCTTCAAATGCTCGCCAAATCCAATGGAATTCGTGGATGTTTGCTATATGAATTAGGAATTAGACTGAGGAACTACCCGATACACCATATTTTCCACATGTTTCTCCGAGTAACTAACATTTTGATTCCCGGTATTCAACCATCATATTAAAAAAAATGGCAGTTCCGAAATAAGGAAGACATTGGAGAAGAATTGGTTCAGTTTTTGTTGTAAAACAAAAATATTTATTTAGTAAAAAAGGACAGACTCCTCAAATTGGAAAATAATTGTAGAATGTGAAGTAAAAGTGAGAAAGGCAGCACAAACTTTTTCGATTGATTGATAAAATACACAGAAAGTCAAAATATATTTAATATGGATTTTGTATTTCTATAAACATATTTTTCTGAAATCTTTTGGTATTTATTCTGTGTATTATTCTGAATATCTGTAAATAGTTGCTTGAAAAAATCATGGAATTTAGGCCCAATGAATGGAAATTCTGATTTATCCAATCTAAATTATCCTGTATTTCTATTTCTGTCAAACCATCCTGCAAATAAATAGCTACAGTTTGTTCACTGTACTAATGAAATTATAAAAGTAAGACCGTAAACGTTGCCCATAATTTATAGTATTCTACAAAATACTATCTTTTTTATCTAAAGAAATAAATAATAGGCTTTGATACATTTGTTACATAATATGATTCATTCATAAGATTCGTGTTCCGACCTTCTCCAAAAGTAGGCTTATCTGGCAGATGTCTATAAAAACGCCTACCTCAAGAAAAATTCTAGTTTTCTCTGCCTTCATAATTATTTGTCTGTTTTTCTTCCTCCAGGAAACACGGAACAAGATAAACACAATTTTAGTTCTTTTTTTTTTTTTAATATTTCTAGATACATAAATAGTTCTGTTTCCGCTGTATCCAAAATTGAACATTATTACACCTTAAAACTTCCGACTGGTGAGTAAAAGCGTAGCCAATAGGATCAGAACTGCGTCTCACGCGTTCAGCCTGGTGTTACTTAAAGAATACCAATATGAAGAAACGAGGTCATTGTTTATTTGTACAGTGTGAGTTATGTTGAGTTATATGATCCGCTTCCGTCGAGTGCTTAGCTCACGAAAACAAAATTAATTTTCACTGTGTAGACATATTCACTGAGACAAGTTCAGTCCTACAAACACAAACGTAGAGAAACGAAGTTGTAAATAATTTCTTTTGCCAAAAATATTCGCAAATTACGTGACATGGAACATGTGACGTGATATGTGGAGAGAGCATGTGGTGTGTGTGTGTGTATAAGTAAAGGAGAGAGCGTTAAAATACTTCAAAAGAAGTTTAAGTTTGTTCGTTGAAGATTAATCCGCAAGCAACGTGTTTAGCATTTACTGTCACGAGATCACGTGACATTTCAGTGTATGAAAGCTTGAATGCGTTATTCATTTATTCCTTTAAGTGTGATAATTGCTTTTAATTGCACACACACATGTTAGATGAATGATGTACTTGTACATTGAAAGGATTCTAGTCACGGGTGGAAGGAAATTTCGCCGCGTCTGGAAGCTATACAGGCTGCCGAATGCGTGGAAACGTGCACTTTAGATCTTTATATTTCCAATAGAGGAGAGCTGAAACGGCATACCATCTTCAAACACGTCAGGTCTACGCTATTCAAAAAATGCATTTTCCAAAATTGCGAAATGGATGCAGAAAGACTTGTCCAAAGAAAGTAGGGAATTCACAGAAATTCTAAAGCAAAGCTTGGTCGAAATGAGCATAAATGGGACGACTTTCTTTTGCGCCAATTGTCTCCATACGCAGAATGATTTTTTTTAAATAAAAAGTGTGATTGCATGAGGAACAGAAGTTGAAGGAACGTTTTGTTTCATTGTTATCAATGAGAGGGAGTGTCATTGCCCGCACAGAGAAAAATGTTTTTGTTTGATCGAAAATTGTTAAAATAGGGCCCAAATAAAATTTTATTTTTGTAAACACAAATTTGTTCAAACTAATATGATATGATTGACACCAATAAAAAAATAATATGATACAGAAGTTTCGAAACACAAGTCTGTAGATTTAGAGCTCGATGCGTGTTACCTACCGGACCACCACTACCTACTTAGGAAACGGTGAGTTCTGTTCATATAGGCAAGGATGGTCCTGCGGGCCAATGGCAAATTTACATGTTAGTCGAGTCGAGGGTATGCTTATCAGTCGGAAGTTGTCGTGCTGTTTGTTACCTATTGCTTTCCCCTGATTTCCTTGTGCATATCTAAATAATCACTACTAAATGTTAACCTACTAGTTTTATGACTAGCTTCTTTCGTATTGGATTCCCTCCCTTTTTTTTTCACCGAATACCTCAGTAACACAACAGGTGGTAACACTCAGGAAGTATACATCAGTCAAAATAATATATAACGTTAACATTTATGTTTTCACTTCCGTTTCCCAGCGCCAAATTATACCTGTTGTTTTGTATATTTAGTGAATATGTTGTTTTTTTTTTTTACTTATGCACATGGGCGCTTCTGCGTCTAACTACGAATCGGGCGGCCCGGGTTCAAATCCCGGCCAGGACACTTGAGACTTTTCTCGCAGTGTTCCCACGCCTGGCGCTCTGAGGTGCACTTAACCTCCTATCAAATTGAGTTCCAGAGTGTCATTGGGAAGGTAAAGGCGGTCGAGCGTGGGAGTGACACCTCCACATGGCGCGTCTGTATCGCACAGGGGATAGCTTTATTTTTTTTATTATTATTATTATTACATGGAGCGCTTCTGACCATTTTTACTCATATGAAATGATGACTTCAAAATTCAAAATCTATGTAACATTGTTATGTCTCCGTGAAGTAGTTAATTAGTTCCCCACTTTTCCTGACAATGTGTCAGCATCTTGACAGAAGTATACCAACTTTAGAGCTATAAACAGTTGTCAGCCATTTGAAACGAGCAACTGACGGTTGGAGGTAAAGATCTTTCTATATCTTTACTTGTAGTTTCAGAGGTTACAAGCCTTTAGTGCTGCAAGATAAAGTTGGAGTAGTAACCGGCCAAAATGACTTGATTGCCGAGCACATTTACACTGCTTCCAGCGGACATGTCGGTCAGATTATAGGCTACATTTTTCGGTTAGTTAAAATTACATCTACGGCCGAAATCTCTTAGGAATGTTGTTCCCTGGCAAATACAACTTCCAAGAGTAAAGATAGCATATTAAAAAAAAAAATCGTGGTAGTTTACCTGATAAGACTGAGGAAAAATTCGTACGAAAACTTCAAACTTGACGATGTGTGCAGGGTTTGAATTCATGTCGCCACTCTACGAGACCTGGGTGAAGCATTCAGTTTCACCTTAGCCTTCACCTATTTAAAATAATGAAGGCGCACTGTCGATTAATTACACAGCGCTTAATTGTATTATCTAACTTGGATATTAGTGTTGACTTGCACACTTTACACAAGCGAGAGCAACAAATAATAAAGATAGAAGCCTCTTACCTAGTATCTCGACAGTGTTTGCTCTTCTTATCTGTCGATGTGTGGTTGATAAGGTCATCTAGGGAACAGTTAGTTGTCACATTATAGAACTCGAGTAGTGTGAGCACTCAGCACTTTAAAGAAACAGCTACACGGACAACTCATTGTGAAAGTCGACTACGGTTGGCATCTTAGGTTAACTTTGCAGTTGTTTATTACGAGAAGATAAGAAGTAATGGAAACGATTCTTCAAACCGGAATTGCATGTTGTATTTCTTACGTAATAAACAATTACTTTATTTAAACGTTTTAAAAATATTTAATTGAAGACTTTGTGGCAAAAACTAGGCAGCTTGACTGTGCTTTGGGGCGGAACGAAAGAACAGATTAACTTGGAGAAAAAGCAATACATATTAGGTGACAGAAGATAGGGACTAAATTCATAGTGTCAGATCATAGTATGAAATTAAAACTTTGAAAACACTTGGAGAGCAATGAAATCCAAGAAAACACTAAAAGCGTGTCATAATTCGTCGTTGTTTTCACGAAGTGACGAATGTTCAATAATAAATATGTCGAACATTCGTCACTTCGTGAAACTAGTGACACCTACGTGACCTACCACTAACCACATCTATCCATTTAAGTAGAAATTATCACAAGGCTCATATTTTTTCCCCTTTTCGTAATTCCTCTTCCATTTGTATCTCCAGATTTTCTTCGATACAAGTTATTTCCTGATCTGAAAGCAAATATCCTCTAGATAGAACGGCGAATACTACTGTTTAGTTTTCTGCCCCCTCTTCTATTGTCCAATTCTTGAGTGTGAATTTTCAGTTGTTTTTAGTTAAAGTGAGATTTTCTTTGAAAACAAAGCAAAGAGTACCGTGAACCATACGTGGCACTAGGAAATTAGGTAAATTGAACAAGAAAAAATGTGTTTACGTTCGCTTCGTCCGTCTGTCTACATTAACTCTCTCACCTGTGTCCCTGTCGCAAAGCCAAGTCGTTTGGCTCGACTTCAATTAACCTTGAGATGTCTGTCTGCTTGTATAGAAAACAGCTGTCCAGACAAGATAATTTTGGGCCTCTTGTTAGACAAAGTGAATTTTGAATGAATGTATTAAAAAAAAAACAAAAAAAAAACAAACATGTAAGGCCAAAGAACTAACATGATATTTTCATGACGATGATGGTATAGTATCAGTTGGATTATGCATTTTTTTTGTGTCGGTGGCCTGTCTGGTTCCAGCCTCTACAAAATTATTTCTAATTATCAAGTTATCTTACGGTTTATCCTAGTTATACACTAAATGAATAGGGTGATTGGCAAATTCCCCTTTGCACTCCTCTACCAATTTCAGTTGATTCTAACAATACTACTATTCTTATGATTTAGTTCAAAGGACCTTAAACTATCTTCATTTCATTTACGAGTTAGTTGCTTGCCCTGCAATGCTCCGTATCTGCATTCGCTGGACGCACAGGGTTGAATGAACTCACTTTTAAAATGAAACCAGCTTTACTCAAACTGAAGCCGCAAAAACTGAGCTAAGTTTAGGTCAAATTCATATTCTGAGAACGACCGTCGCTCAGCTCACGCTCATCTTCATATGAGCTACTCTGGATTTACCATCATTTCTGCTATTATAGGAAAAAGGTTGCCACATCCTCAGCGGAGTCTTCATACTTCCGTCTATAACATGTACACGTTTGTGTGTGTGAGTGTGTGCGCGCGCGCTTCTAACAATATGAGTAGATTATTAATTTTCTTTGGTCTTTTCCGGTATCTGTCAAATACAGTTCTCCATTTTGTATTATGTTCAACTGCCAAACAAACTTTTAACCTAATTAACAATAAAGCAGGCAAAATACAAATCTGCAAACTTTCCCTATGCTTATTTCTATATAGGGCTTATCTGAAAACCATTTCTTTTTGCATTCATTGCTCTAAGATACGAAAATAAGGAGAAAATGCCTTTATTTTTTATATATATATTTATCGGAAAGGATCAATATATGTACGTGTTCTTCTGGCAGAGGTAAAGGAAAGGCACGAAAAAATATCAATTATGAGGACAGATTAGTACGAAGAATAGAAATCAGTCCGTGAACTTTCCGATGACGAGATGAAGACTGTATGTTGAGCTACGAGATAATGTATTTTCCTTTTGTTCTGTATTGAATGATAAGGTTAGTTGTTTTGTTAGAATTAGGGATTACATTGTGAAATAAAATGGCACTTCTACATATGTTTTGCTTACTTCGAATGAGTCAAAGTTTGATCACTTAAAATGTACAGAGATGTGAACAAACGGATTGCTACCAAGTTAGAGAGTATATTATGAAGCGGTTCGGGAAAGAAGCAAAATTTGGCGGCAGCAGGGATAGAACATGGTTCGTCTTGGATATAGACTGTTGCCTTAAGCCCTTAACCAGCTGAGCTACAAAATAAATATTACTTTTGCCAGGCAATAAAGAAATTTGATGCAAAAGCGAGTAAACTTGATTTTATGAAGTCATATATTGTGGACAAAAAGTGTTGTGAAGTGTACATTTTTAAAGGCTTTTACAATGTAGAAGAATCATGGGGATGGGTGGGGGGTGAAGTTTTTAAAAGTGCTTTACAATATAACGTACATGAAAATAATGGATGTGTGTTACAACTTCCGTTCCGTCTTAAATTTGAAAATAAATTCACTATGGATATTTATTACTGTCACATTTTGTGCTAATTATGATAATTTGAATCCATGCCATGGGAATTTCTCCAGATCTGTATGAGAATGCGTTGAGTGCAGATTGTATCTTTTCGCTCTGGTGGTGGTAGGGAGGAAGGAAGGCAGTGCAAATCATCCCATCCATCCATCCGTCGTCGCGTCGCTGCTGCTGTTTTCCTTGCCAGGTGAAGAACAAGTCGCCTTCTCTCTTCCTCAGATCACTGGGAATGAGGCGCCGCTATAGGTGAATACAATTGAAACGAGTTTCTCTGCCAAGGTCAATCGTATTCCTTTTGCATCTTTCAACAGGGTTGGGAGCTGGCAATAAGCCACAGCAGCCTCCCGTGGGGGCAACTCCCAAAACAGTAATGTTGGCTAGCAGGTATACACAAGTGTATATATAAACACTTCATCACCTTAGCAACTGTGCTGTACTGTTAAACGGCCCATTGAAATTAAGTTCAGTTATGATCATTTTGGAACTTTCCTCGTTATAATATTAAAAGTTCGATAAAAAAAAGAAGTAAATTTGAGTTTATCGGGAACGAAATAAATAAAAGAAACGTTTAAAAAGTAACCGGATGAGCAAAACAGTCACTTCAGAAATACGTTATGAACACACACATCTTGTTCGCATTGCTTACTGACCACAAAACCAACAGAATTTGAGCAAAGATAGATGTATATAAGAAGAGTGGAACATTAAATAGATGCATGTGCAAGTGCATGGCATCTGATGAGCGATTCGAAAGACGGATCTGAATCCTGGTATCTTTTGCCCATCCCCCCTCGTGGGGGGGGGGGGGGGGCGGTTAGAATGAAATGGAAATGATTTCATGAACAAAACATGATATTTCGGAAGATGATAAACAAGAGCTGATAAAATAGGGCTGTATAGCTAGGAGAGAGCTTAACGAGAATTGCCAAAGTAGTTTTACCATTGCGAGGCTAACACGTCGCAGTATCTTGAGTAATTTTTCTTAGTATAAGCCAGACTCTTGGTAGATACGTGTCATCTCTAGTCCCCCCCCCCCTCTTCACTTTTTCGTGGGTAAAGGTTGACCAATAACTTTGAAGAGAGAGAAAAAAATGACACATCAAATGAACTTTATCACCACTACTTCGTGCACCTCTGAACGTATAAATTAACCTTCGCGAAGGACACTTTTATTTGAGTGCGCATGTCAACATTAAAATTTTAGAGAGGAGAAAAAATAAAAGGGTAACAAAAAAAGAGAAGAGAACTGTCGAAGGTATTCCGTGCAGAAGAATATAGCAACTACATTATAATGGCAGTTGTGCTCTTTTGTATGAACGGAATTTATGTGTGGGGAGGGAGCATGGGACGTGAACACTAAATAGAGAAAAGGCAGTGATGCGTAGTACATTTTTCTACATGTACAAAAGCGTATATACAGAAATTGCAGACAGGAAGTAGTACCATTCTATCCGTGACCTTGAGACTACAGTACGAGATTAGACCATTGTATAACAGTATAGTTGCACTCCTCCGCCCCTCTTCGAATACCTGGCATTTGAACGAAACGAGTCTAAATCGATTTTAAAAATATACTTTGCAGTACCTACACTGCAGGCATAGACAGTTTAGTTTTTCACAGAAACAGAGATGGTGTGGCCGACTAGAGATGGGGTTAGGACGACCTCCAAGACTGAAAGACAGATGCCCAAATCGTTCAGTGTCCAAAAGCACCAGCAAATGGTACCGTGCTATTTACTCCGATGTCGTTTATATTACCTTCAGCCTTGTAAAGTTAAATACAGACTTGTTTCTTCTCCCGTCGTTCGCTATCGCCTATCACCACCTATAAAGTATCGGAGTGAAAAATATGCAGAATTTTGTGAGCAGGTAAGAGAAGTTAATGAAATCACATTCACTCACACTTCATGCTTTGCTTTATTTGCAACACGTTAAAAAAAAAAAAGTATTACTAGAGATCGGAGCTTTTAGCATCACACGGCTGCACATAAAAATTGTTACACATTTTTCCTTCTTGTGAAAATTTATAAATTCAGTTTATTTTTAATTTTCTAGATAATTAGGATCAAGTACGTTTACCCAATGAACACTTGAAAATTGGACTGTGTGGACCGAGATTAATTGTGGACTTGGAACTCTGATAACAGAGTAACTACATTCCGCCAAATTTTCTTTACACTCTAATTGTTTCCATACATAAATGCGCGATGGCAACTTAGCTACAATTCTTTTGTTTCGACTGTGCAATGAAATGGGTGCAGTATTAATAAGAAGTATGTTTTATCTTCTACCATTCATTAGTTTTGTCTAGGCATATGTTGAGTATATCCTAGCATTGGCTAGCGTGAGACGATAATCTGATTTTTGCCAGCTGTAGTCCAGTCGGTGCTCAGGCAAACTACAAGATCCCACTTGCACAATGCAGGTACACATTAAGGGATTCAAGAAAACACAAATTGACTTTGAGCACATAACCAAGTTTAGGATCTGTGATCAGAGTTGTAGGCCTGGCAGTAAGAAATGGTTGTGTATTCAGTTGTATTGTAAAGACTTACGGAAACGAAATATTTTCATTTGATATTGTTGCTACTGTATTATGTAGATTGCAAAGAAAATAATAGATTTTAAGTTAAGTATTCCTCTTCATTGTGTACCTAATGAAGAGTAATTCTGTGGATTGTGGATATTCCAGCGTTAAAGTTAAAAATAAAATTAAAGCGTTGTTAGAATTATTGCAGTGTTATGTAGGCGTACTGTAGAGCAAGTGAGCATCTTTCCAATTAATGTGAACTGACCATAACTTTTCAGATATCCCTTCATATGCTGTACTTAACAATTAATTTGAAATAATTCTGCTCAAGCGTTCGCAAGTTATCACAAAACATACACAAAGAGAAAATATTTGTCTCCAAACATAGACCTGTGCTGTGTGTATTTATAAGTTTGAATGAGAAATAGCTGATTCGTTCCCTCCGTTGAACTGCATTAGTCTTGGTGTACCCTTGCTCCTGTTAAAAGTGTTACCTTATCATTTGTATAAGTAAGAGGAGAAAAAGAGAGAGAAGTAAACATAAGAACCATTGAGCCATGCTATAATGTATTTTCTTTTAAAAGTTGTCATAAATTCACTTCTTTTAACATCATTCATCGTATACATGGCTATACCTCAGCTGCATCTTTGCACATACATTGTTGGTTGTTTTCCTTCTAATTAAAAGGTACGTAGAATTTTGCTAATTTTGGAAGGTAGAACTGTACATGTGTATACGTTGGACTACACCCCTCTCTTATGAACACTAGATGATCATTTATATAATACTTCTGTCAAAATAAAAGACTATTCACGTCAATTTAACCAAGCCCGTTAATGAAATGAATTCACGACATCATTATAAAAATATTCGTAGTTATCATAACTACAAACCAGTCTCCTTACTTTAGCTTAACTATTTATTAAGATAAAATATTTTTGTCGTCTTAAGCGTATATATATTCTTGTTTACATATGGTTAACTTAAGCAAAAAATGACAACAGATATTCGCAGCATTTGATACTTTTCCAGTACTTAGATACAAGATATTCCATAGATGCAAGAATTACCTACGCATGCAGTGTCACTGAGAAGAAAACTTATCTTTAAGTAATTTACAGGATATTCCAGAAGTACCTATTTAGATCTTCAATGTGCGTGAAGGATATATTTCTAGCATGTTCCTCTGAGGATATTAAAAACATATTGTAGGTTGAACTTTTCGGATTATTTTGAGAATATCCAGGACATTTAAATGCACGTAAAACGCATTTATCAGAGATTCTCTTATCCTAGAGATATTCGAATGCATCACAGGGATATTTGTGATATCCATACCTTTGTTGTATGGGATGAAAGTATCTGTGGCCATACCCAGTGTTTAAACAGCAAGAGGTTAGGTGAAGGATATCACCGTCGAAAGTTTCACACCACACTTAATACGATGTTTTATTTGCATATTCACATATTCTTCGCTTAAGAATTAATATCTGTATTAAAAGAACATTTCAAGAAATCCTTGTAAACTAGAAAAAAAGTATAAACAGACTCATAATTAAGTGTCGTTGTCCGCTGCAATGAAAGTAAGAATAATAATATAATTTACAATATTTCATATAAAATCAACAATTTTATAACAACTTTCGTCGCTGTGGAAAATAAATTTAAAATGCTAATAACATAACGGTTCACATTAATGTTAATATTTATTTTTAAAAATTAAATCCATTGAGATAATTATATAAACATAACTTCAAGGATTATATTTTTATACCTGTCGTAGGTTAGTGCGAACTACATGTAGACATTGTGTAAGTTATTTTTCATTAGGTTATGTTCATTAAAGTATGCGAAATTACAGTAGTTCATGTTTGCAAATTATGGTTTTCACATTGGTTTTAATGAACATCTTTATTGTTGTTAGTTGCCTTTGTAAATAATATATTAAACGTAAATGCCCATCTTAAGCATTCTGCTTCATATTATTTGCTTCTTACGAAGTAAAAATAAAATTTAAGTGTTTTAAGTCGATGCAGCATGAGGTTAAAAGATAAATATAATTAATTAATTGAAAGTAACATACGTACAGAGAGCTCCATTATTTTAGATATATTCTAATTTCAACAGGTGTCATATAGTGAGCAGATTATCGTTGAATTCTTTTTGATTAAGAATCAATGAATGCGTCAAATGAGCTATTAAACAGCTTGTAATCATTTCAAGAGTTTATGCAAATTTATGATTCTTATAAAATTATGAACGCAGGCCAAAGGTACTGTACTATACTTGTTCATATACATGACCTACAGTAGTTCAATAAGCGACCCTCCACCACCTACATTTCGTTTTTCCTACATATTCCCCATTCGATCTTAATTTGAACTTCAACCCTGAATTGAATTGAATTGATGTATGTCCTTCAGTCAACTATGGCTCAGGCTGGAAATTTAACTTCGAATCAGATGTCTCGAAAATTAATGTTTTTCAAGATAAACAATTTCACATTTTACAGCCAATTAGCGAAATTGTTCTGGACAAAAATTTCCGATGACATCACCGTTCTCTTCCTCAGTAGTGCACGTATTGTTTTCAACGTTGATTTTAGGTTCATTTCGTTGATTAACCGTTATCGGTTGAAAAAAAAAAAACGTTTATTTTTAAATCATATTTCAACTATGGTCTAATAGATTTTGTTTAATGCATTTCTTACTAATGTTATATCAAAAACTATAACTAAAAACTAATTGAATGACACAGACTAATTTTGGTGTTCTCATGTGTACGTTGAAAACAGATTGAATTTTAAACCATATTTCAATGAATATAGAATTTCGTTGATGTGACGTACTTTCAACTATTATTCACACTATGTCGTAGATTTCGTTTCACACTTGTATTTCTAATTTAATTGCTTAAACATTATAATTAAGAGCAAATACAATGAAAATAACTATATTTTTCATGTTTTCAGTTGTATGTTGAAAACAGGTTAAATTTTAAACTATATTTCAACGAACATTTAATTTCAACGATACAGTAAAAGAGTAGTGACCTCTCCAGGTGGATTCTTGGATAAGTGGTCGAGCTATCAACGAGAAGTGCAGAACGTTTGTGTGTTCGAACCCCACAACAGCCGCTCGAATTATTTAACGTTGGAAAATTAACACCGTATATCGTGATAAAAGCAACGGATAAAATGAAACTAAATATTTGTATACCAAAAGACAGCATTTATGCTCTCTTTGGCCAACTAAACCCGTTTCTTCTCAACCATTAATCAATGTCGAATAAACCGTTGAACATGCGGACATTTCGGTACATTACAACGTTAACATAACGTTTCGGTACTAACGTTTAATCCACGCATTTTCAACGTTTGTGTGCTACTGGAGTTGTGAGTAAATAATCCTAATAATAATCTTTCGTTGGCAATGGCAAACCACCATTGACTTGCCATGCCTAGGGACTTTGTGTCATACCTGCCTCCCGGCAAAAACATTCATCATCATCATATGTAGCAAAAGGAACTCAGGACCTTCTGATTACGAGGCGACAAATAAATAAGGTCGATATACAGCAGAGTTCTTTTCAAAGCATCACAGATGTATCAGGAGAAGAACATGGAACTCACCATTCAGATTAGCCAACAGTTTAGCTGTTGTACATCCTAAATGAGGCAAGAAACAGAACAAAGTTCCATACAGTCTAGACATAATAATGTACGAGTCCTTATAAAAGAACGCGAGGCCAGTCAGCTTATTATATTGAAAACGTATATTCGTAATCAGCATCCAACGAACTGACTGGGTACATAAAGTGAAGGATCGCGAGGAGCTCTCTCGGTCTATAATAATCGATGTTTGATGCCCTTTCCGTGCTACCCACACTAAATTTCTTGAGGGTCGTGGGTGGGTGGAATGAGTGCTCCCGTCCTCCTTCTTGCTGCTTTGGTATTTCAGTTGTAGAAGACCTGACATTTGGGATTCATGGCTCGTTTTCGATTCTCGTCAACGCCACTAATGACATAATGCAGGTCAAGAGGATGGTTATGAAATCCAAAGTTAAATGAAGTGCAACTCTTTCTCGTGTAATAAAATAGAAAATGTGAAACAATAAGAACTTCTTTTCTCTTGAGAGAGAGAGAAGTGAAGTGACTTGTGAAAGCATTCGCTTAAGATTAACAAAGGAAGGAAGACTTTAAAAAGGAACTCTTGTTCTTTACGTACAAAACAATCCTTTTGTCACATCACATAATGCTATTTATTGGAGAGTAAGTAGGTCATGAGCAGCAATTGTGTTTTGCGGAAAGTGGTGGGTCCATCAGGTTATATTAAGCCCTTTCCATCTGTCACGATTTTCCTCTTTGTCTCAGCTTACGATTTATCTGCCTTAATACTGTGAAGAAGTTGGATTTCATTATTCTTCATCTCTACATTTCGAATTCCTCTATTGTTCTTTCGTAACTTTTTTCATGAATAATAAAATTTGCATAAAACATGCAAACTGTCATTATCGTACCTATTAAAGCCGTATAGATTCTTCGTTATCGAAACATAAAGACGTTTCTTTTCTATTATTCATGTACAGAAACTTCGTATTTCGAAAAGTATCCCGAAAGTGGATAAACAATCTGACGTAGAAGTACCAGGAAAACTAGAAAATATTTCAAAATACGCCATACTTTTTTTTTTCAGAATCTCATTTCTTTTTTACATTTTTTTTTAAAGTTCACAACGGTTCGTGATGTTCTCAAACCTTGCAACGTTACTTTAGCTCATATCCCGACTTCATACAATGATGAAATTGTGCACATCGACGTAAGTCGAGTGACAATACAATATTCCGCTATTACTTTAATATATTTCTATTTTAAAAGCCTATTTTTAATATGGACTTTTTTATCGTATAATAAATGCTAGTCTGCAACGAGGTTGGGTTTGACTGGTTGTAGAACACTTTAGAATTTGGGTCACAAAACATTGGTTTGAGAAAAAGTATCCGATCACAGAAATAATTCAAAAAGAAAAAGAAAATTAAGACATACTTTTCTTAAATAATTCATACTAAAAAGTAAAAAAGAAAAGTTTATTCATGACTAAAAAGATAGCATGAGACGCTCCAATTCAAGAATTTTATAAAGTGACTGTACGCGAGTGCGCGCCCTATGCTTTTCTTTTTAGTCATGCATAAACAGAATTATTACTATTATTATTTATTTTTTAGTGAGAATTGTTAAAGAAAAGCATGTCTTTAAAGAGGTTTTGTTTATTATTATTATTATTATTCGATTTAAAAGAACGTAACGCACAAAGACCTCGAAACAATTTAAGCTCGTAACAGTATAGTAACAGAATATGTATGAAATTGAGTAATCCTAGGTGTTCAAGAGTTACTATTTGTAAGCGAGAAAAATGTTTGACAGGAACATTTGTGATGTAACAATGTACATAAAATCAAATATTTCATCCAAACCCAAAGTTTTAAAATATCTAATCTTGATTGGAGTTAGCGATTGGTTTAAGTGTTCATTATTATGAGCTTAAAATGTAACATGGCCTTTCTTTCTAAAAGTGGTCACCTCACCTTTCTAACACCTAAAAATGGTCGTTAATTTAATTTCGCTTTGTTTATGTCAGCACCTCAACTAAAATAGCTGGAGAGAAACTGATTTCATATGAGTTCATTGACCTCCATTTTCCTGCCTCTCAGAGAAACTGATTTTAAATATAGGGTAAGCCACGTCGATTTATATTTTGGTGACCCCAAAGCTGGTAGGCCCTTTCCGTTTGTTTATTTCCAGTTAAAGAATTCTAGCTAGTGTTCATTGTCTATATAGTACAGGCTAAGGGCAGAAGGCCACATGTAACTGTTTTTTATGTATAAGCTTCAATTCAAGCTCGTGCATGGAGGTAAGCGGATTCCAAGGGTCACATTATATAGTTCGGGGAGTTCGTTGTTCGGTACATGTAATTGCAGGTTTAACCACGGCGCAGCTCGTGAGCTTCTCAAAATAGTTATTCGTTTGTCATTCAAGCGTATCATCGGGACAACGAATCCATTGTTGTTATTTAGCTTACTAAAAAAAAAAAAAAAAAAAAAAAGAATCAAAGCAAAAACAAAACTTTAGGCAAAGACCAATTTCCTTCAACAACCGCAACAGCAGCAGAAGAGATAGATTTGTTTTGCACTTCTTTTGTTATAATTTTTCTCCATTAATTTCCTGCTGAAGCTCGCCACATGCTTATTTAGATGTAATTAGAATGGCAGCCATCAAAAGCAACACGAAAAGTAACTGGAAGAATAAAAAAAGGGGGAGAGATTCACGGTTCGCTGGCAACGGACCTTCACAGTTCGTAGAGAAGGTCTGTTTAGTTCCACCTGAGTCACAGCCAGTGAACGCAGAAGTGAGAGTTCTTTTGCCGGTAAAGATGTTGATCATGTGTGGTGCTACTTTGTGTGTAAGTTGCTTCCTCTGTGTGATTGAGTGATTTCATTCATGTGTTTTATAGTAGTAGTGATTGTGGTGATGGTAGTGAGTGATCTAGTGTTGTAAAGAATGTTATGTGTGTTATAAATGAAGCTTAGTCATTGAAGATTGGTGGTCTCTTGGGAAAAAGTGTCCGAGACTCCGAGGAACGAACATGTAGTCAGTTGAATGATGCGACGTCGTGAAAGTCATTTGATGACGAATTCTTTTAAGAATGCAGGTGCGTCAAGCCGTAAAATTGTTGTTAGTTAAGGTCAAAAGTTTGTTATTCCTTCTCTTACATAAGCAGTGGTTTATGTAATTCCCCGTTTTTGTTGTTGTTGTTGTTGTTGTTGCGACAGATCATATCCTATTTACGTATTAAACTGCAAAAAGAAGCACTTCATGTTAACTCAGACAGTCCAAGAAATTGATTAACATGTGGAGAATTCTCTACACAGAGTGAAGATCCTCCGGAATCATGCTTCAGCCTTCTTTGTAGCACCCCAGACATTTTTTTTAAAAAATTATTTAAAAGTCGTCCGTTATTATTAAGTACTCACAACGTAACTGATCACGTAAGCTAACTTTATACATTCGACGTTGTGACCATGTGCGTGTGTAGTACTGTATTTAGCTGTGTTATGAGAAATTTTGTTGTTCTGTGAAACTTTACATCTTTGACAGACCGTCACTTCTGAGGATGTATGTTCCTCCACGAGCACTTACGAGAAAAATAATAGGGAAAATAGTTCAGGGCAAGGCAGATATGTACCGTTTCGACATTCCCCGGGGAAACTGATGAAAACCGTGGAAAAAACTCAATCAGGATGGTCGGTGTGAGCTGCACTTAAAGCGCACCCGCCTACTCAATACTTACCTAAACCACGGGTTGTTGTGTGTTGTCATCATCATGTATTCTGGCGTTAGTGTTAGCTGTCAAGCCGTTTCACCTTTTTTTTTTTTACTCACCCTTATTTGCTCTTCCCTTTTTGTCAGACATTCTGTGTATGTACATGGCAGTCTTTACCATCTTGTTTTCTCTTCAATTGCATCCTTCAGTTTCCAGGTACTGGCCAAGCAGAGGCTAGACACGTGTCCATGGGATGGGTCCTTGTGGGGTCACTCGCACAACTTCTCATTTCTGATAGTTTTAGGCGTAACTATTTGCCATACATTTTAGACTCAACCCTTCCAAAAACCATGGGCAACGCTCGAAAGATGGAATAATAATTATAATAAAATGTATCATCTCCTGAGTCATCTGAGGAGGCCATAACAGAAAAAGTATTAAGACATCAATACCTACAAAAGCCTGACAAGGTAAAGTTTAGGAAAATCATTGCGGGTGGGGGTGGGGGTGGGGACAACGAATATCACTTCAAAATGATAGTCTTATAAGTTTTTTTTTTTAATACAATACTACGGCATGCATAATAAAACAGCGTTTGTGTATGAAAAATACCATAAGAAGTTGTCATTTTGAATATATATTAAGATTTTATTGATATACCTAAATTTTCTCAACTGGACATATGTTGTTATGGAAGTCATGGCTTCAGTTGCTATGACGAAAGAAATAACACCACATATTAAGATTAGGCTACTTAACAAAGGCTATAAATTAGTACACGTATGTTCCTTAAAACATTGTGTGTAGGAAGGGCTTTGTAAAAACGTAAGGAAACCATTGTTGCATACATTGCTGACTACAAATGTTTCTTAACAATGTCGTAGAAAGTCATAACGTTATGTTTGCAACTTAATATCAAAGAAAAATAAAATGTTCTTTAGTGGGTTATTATGACATTAAAATTCAGTGCAATATTCTACTTCAGGCTTCTTACAAACTGCATAAACCGTCACAGCTATGTCCTTGCTCTTTAAAATTTGAGATTTTGTTATGTATCTGCAGTTTGTTGCTATGTAAACAGTTAAAATGGAAACAAAATAGATGATATTTAGATGAGTATTAAATCAGTTGTGAGTAGCAAAGTCGAAAAGAACTTCTGTCTTCTGCTACAGTTGAGAAGGAAAGGCAACAAAGCAGACGGACGACCGTAGTTCACAAATTTTTCTGCCTGTTTGCTCTTCGTGGTGGACAAACTTTTGTGTGTTAACATGTGTGTGGTTGTTCTTGTTGCTTCTTAGAATTTTCGGAAGAGTTGTTTTTCTGATATTAAGGAATTAATAATAATTATACTAGTAATTGGCAATACGTTAGATTGCATAAAAGTATTAATGTGGACTGGACCCCATACCGACCGAAGTAGTAAGCCATTTCTAAAGTTGCGGGTTTGAATCCCGCCTGGGGCAGAAATGGATGCTTTCTAATAAGCATTGCACTCGTATAATCGTGACGGGTCGAAATCAGCTGTTACTAAATGGTCCATTCAAAATAGTATACAAAAGTTTTACTGAATCCCATCTAAGATTTTATTACAGATATTACAAGTTTTTTTTTTTTCATATCCTTATAGATAAGTAGTGTAAGTATTGATTTCGATGAAAAAGATCAGTTTCTACCATGACTTGTGTGGTCCTGATTTTACCGGAGTTACAAGAGATAATTTGTTACGCGGTTGAATTGTTGACGAGTGTACTGAGCACAATGACCTGCAAGGGCAGAGGAAATACTTTTTTTTTCTGGTTATGTTGCTGTTCGTTCAGTTTGATTTCCCCCTTTCAAAGTTTCATTAAATAAACTTTTATAATTTATGGTCAAACTTCCTTCCTAACTTTTATTTTGTTAAACATTCTTTTTTTTTTTTTTGTATTGGAGTTGTTCTTCAATTTGTAATAATTCCTTCTTTTCTTCTTTACTAATTAATTGAAAAAAATGTTTCTTCTTTTTCTCGGCATCCAATTTAACTGGTCTATTAAACGGTGCCATAAATAATTTACAGCTGATAGTTATAATGTTGTAGAAACATAATACTAATAAGTATTATGTAGAAACATAATACTTACTTCCGCTGTACAGATCAAGAACGCTACAATGCCTCACCATTTCTTTTTGTGCCTGGCTGCCTTCTTGCACTTTGTCGACGGTACCTTCCACATTTCTAATTGCATGGTAATAACAAGGTTATATACGTGAGGGTTTCAACTTAAAGACGCCCTGAAGAAGTTTTTTTTTTTAGTTTCAAGTGCTTCGATCCTTTGTTCACGGACATTCTAATCGCTTACTGAAATTAAGTATGATCGATGATTAATTGTGATTATTTTAATGTACTTTACGATTATTTGTTCAAAGAAAATATAACTAAAATAGAAACATTCAACAGGAAACATCAAAACAAAATCAAATAGACTTAACATATTAAAGTAGGTGTAGGATGACAATTAAAAAGTCTCCCAAACAGAGAGTGAAGGATATGGAGAACTAAAGGCTTGGCGCCATATCCGGTTGGTTGCCATAGCAGCGGCGGGGGTCAAGTCTAAACAACAGTGAACTGTCAAGTAAGTTAGATGGTAGGAACGTAGACAGTAACTTGTGGAAGCAATGGCTGATTTTTTTTTCTTTTTCTGGTTTTCATCCTTTTAAAGCGACATGTCTCTCTCTCATTGTAACGTTTGCAATCTGGTACGAAGCACATACCCATGATGAATTATTATTATCGAAGAAACTACATAAACCAACCACTGTTGTTTAGACTTGAACATGGCGGGTTACCATGACAACCAACCGGATCTGACAGAAGACTTTTGTGGTCTATGGACTCGAATTATCATAGAAGAATGACAGATACGAGTGACTCTCGTGCTTATACACTGGAAAATATACATTATTATATGCATAAAAAAATGAAATAGTAACCACTGGCGTGACAGCCTGTCACGCCATGAGCCTGCCCCAACGCCATCTGTCCGCGCTTGGTGGAACTGCGTCCACATGAGTGGCGACTGTGTGGTTAGCACTGTGCGCTGCCTGACCACGAACAGATTATTACATACATACCACAAGAATAAGAGAAAGCAAGCTACATCTACAGTATATGCGATTCTGGTCATTCAATCTCTAGCCTGTTAGCCATGAATGTAGCTATATAGGATACAGGATACATGTCCATTGTATTCTTATGTACGTACATTATCTAAATAATAATTCAGCTCCGTCATGGCTTCAGATTTTAGTATAACATCTGCAATTTACTTAGTTGTTTTTCAGTCTAGTGACAGTCAACATGTCCGTATGGTATTTTTTACCGTATATTTAATGCGCTTCTGTAAAATCGGACATTTATCAAAGGAATTTTCATAATCTTATTTTAAGATTTTTTACTATTTTATTTTCACCGACCTTAACTCATACCCAATGTGTTAGTTGTGGCAAATACCTTCTTTCTTTCTACCACTTCAGAACGTTCGTATTTATTTTATACTGTTAATAAAATTAATGACTTTCAAAGTGTTATACTGGAGAAGGCAGTTATTATTTTAGTATATCTCAAATTGAAATTAAAGGGGGGAAAAATAAGAAGTATATCTTCAATTGTTTGTATTAGTTTCCTCTGTTCTCATGAGCTTGTTTGGTATTACGTCATTTACAGATTTCAGTCTCGTCTGTTCCTTCCAAATGGTTCAGCATTCTCGCTTGTTGTCCTACGCACTTGTTTGTTCCTCAAAGTCAACATTGTCATTGAATGCAGAAAAGGACAATTGTTTTCTATAAGGAAATGAAACATAGTATTTTTGCAGTAAACAATGTCATCTTTCGTAAGACATCTTTCCCATTATGTAATAGACTTTACTGTTCGACAGAAACAGAGCTAAAATTAGGCGCCACTGTGACAAGGTAATTACTATTTGTGGAGGCTGTTTGTCATAATCACGTAATGGATCATTGCTTGTGTTAACAGCAAGCGTTGGTGGTGTTGGTTGTTTCTGGATTAATAGCTCAATGGACCAATGGCGGCCTGTGGGCTGTTTGCGTGTTCCAGTAGCAGATGGGGCATTCGCCTTCTGTTTCCTTCACCTCTGACCTTGTATTGTTGTCTTAAAGGAAGCAGTGTGTATGTGTTGTTGCGTCCTGTAGATTCTTGCACTTAGGAATAGCCAGTCTGTTAGTTTTAATCTGCGGTTTTCTTCCGCTTGACTGAGGTATGTAATATTCCATGACTAATATCTGTTACGTAATGTTTTCTCCTCGGTTAATTGCTATGAAAAAGAAAATTGTTTAAATTCTATTCAGCTTTTAAATATAGACTGAAATGATACCTGGAATGAAGTCAGAAATGTTCTAGAATTTTGTGGTTAGTCGGTTTTTGCCATTGTTATGTTTCTTGTAAACAGCGTATACTGTAGTTTATTATGTTCGTTTATTTGTTTAGTTATTCATTTAATTTACGTTGATGGGCCATACAAGCAGTTGTGGCCTTAGGCACGAGGGCCTTGGTCCGAGTAAAGTATCTTCAATCGCCTGGAGAAACAAGGAAAACCTGGTCGGGAAAAGGACTCGAATCTGTATGCCTCCCCAGTACTGATCTGAAGTCTGTGGCCGTAATCACCGGATCACGGGAACTAAGAGACTTTTATCATAATTTGTGCTCTATAGAAATGGAAAAATGCTTCTCTTGTCCTTGTCTATCTTGTTTTTCTCTCCTGGTACTGTTCATCGAAACGTGCATCGTTTTCCTCTTCCTCTGTTCTTTTCAGTCACATCTTTTAATTCATGTTGCCCCACGTATTTTTAAAGTTTTGAAAATTGTAGAAAAACGAAAAGCTACATTACAGCTTTGGAAAGTAGGGTCCATGGTGCTTTTAAAACTCTGTGGTATGAAGTTAAAACTGTGTGAAGTGTTATAAAGAATTAAGTTCTAGCTGAGTTATTTGACTGACTGCCCAGTTAATGATGTCATAATTCGCTGGCTTTCAAGTATCTCAGCTAAAAATAAAGTCTTTAAAACACGTTTAACTTCATATCACAGAGTTTCATAAGCATCATGGAGCCTATACTTTCCAAAATTGTAATATTGCTTCATTTTAAAAAATTGGAGGAACGGTTGGGCAGCATTGAGTAAGATAGGTTTCCATTCTCTTCCAATTCCACGGACCGAGTTGAGCCCTCTTCATTCATCTCGATTCTGTGCTTTTCTTTTTGCCTTTCTTCCATAACAAGTCACAGTTCTATATTTTTTTTCTTCATTTTCTTTCATTTTTCCTTTATCCAGTCCTTTCAATGCATCCTTTAGTGCAACATTGTTTTCGCACAATCAGTGTCCTAACCAGTCTCGTTTTTTATCGTCTCTTCTCTACTCTTTTGAGCTCTTCCTTATTACGTACTTTCTGTCTTTTTTTTTTTTTGTCGATTCTATGTTCATATTTTGAAGACTTTGTTTTATTATTATTATTATTCGTAGTCTCCACGTTTCGAATCCATTTAACACAACATTTCATACAAATTATTTAATAGTAATAAAGTCTTCGTATACATAGAGTTTCCTTTTTGGAAAGCCAACGAACATTAAGGTAAAAAAAAAAGCCTGCCTTTTATTGTTAGGTTTTATTTTTAAATCTCATTAATGACCTTTAGGTTCTTTCTTGGCTCAGTCCGAGATTGTTGAGTGGAGGGGATATGCGTAGGAAGTTATCCAGGTCCTAGTTTTAAAGTCCATTCCGACATTTGCCTTCTGTGACTGAGGAAAATCCCTGAGAATACCTCAGTGAGAATAGACAGCTAGTGGAAACGATCCAAAGACCTTCCGAATACGGAACCTACGTCGAACCAAGTGAGCGACGACCCCGCTTTTTTTTTTTTTTTTTTTTTTTAACTTGCACACACGGTAGCCTTCTCGGTACTTGAATGATGAGTTCCACTGGCGTTGAGAATGGTCTCCAACTTGAAGCGTGAAATTGCAAGGGAGACTTATCTGAATGGGAAACTACAAAGCGTGTAAATTTTGTTTGAGAACTTCGTTGATGCCAGACCTATGTCTTCTGGCTTCTTCAGTCAGGGCTCCAGGTGTAAAGATTCGAAAAAATTGGTTTTGAAGAAATGCTATGTTGTATTGTATCCTCAGAGTTGTTCGTTACTCTGCATTCTTGATTGTATTTAAAACCTTGCGGGATGATACGCTGGCGTTGATTCTTTTTATACAAAATGAAAATCATTTTCCCATTTGATTTATATAAATCAAATTAAACCCACGATTATAAGTTCTATACAAATTACAGTTTGTGAAAATTCTATTTATTTATTTAGGTAGATAGTTTTCCTCTATTTATCTGCGAGCAATCGATCAAAAATTACTGTCAAAATGACTGTTAGTGCCATGTACTAGACTTGCACTGAGTCCAGCGATCAGTTTATACTAGTATTGCGTCGTATGGAATTCTGACACACGACTAGAATTCAGTAGCTTACGCTAACTGTAGCGATCTCAGGTCACAGGTGTGTGTGCTACACAATTTGTGATGACGTGGTGGATGCTAATGTTATGTACCATCACATACATCACGAGCTGCACAAACAAAAAGCATTTCCTTCTGTCTTTCATCACATCTCAGTGTAATTGGAGTGTGCGTGTATAGCATGTGTGCGTGTTTGTGTTCACCCATACGAACAGTAATAGTCATATGGTTATTGGTTACCTTGTAGTTGCGACAGATTCAGTATGCTTGGGGTAAGAACTATTTCTAAATTAATGTACAGTGTAAGCATGGAGGGGAATAAATGATTTAAACATAGTGGTGCTTTACTTGGGACAGCTTTAAAAGACGGTGGTAAGCATAAAAGACATTAACCTACGTTGTATAACAAATATTTGTATTTTGGTTACAGTTGACACATAGTGAATGACAGGTACCGACAGGTAATAGGCGGTGGTCACAACCCCACTTTTTTCAATTTTTGATAATACCTGAAAACGAAGAACAATATTAAAATTTTGAGAAGCGGTAATACTTCTTCATATTTTGAAGCGGTTTCTGGTAGCCAGTAAATTTGACTCGTGAATGAAAGCCGGCTGGTTCCTTTGACCACCAGCAGCGCTTACAGGAGGAATGTTGTGTTTCATTTACGACGAACAAAAAAAGTTGGGCGCAGCTCAATATTTTCTAATTTGATTGTATTCTGCACCCTGCGAGATTAAAAAAGAAATAAACGCTGGCGTACATTCTTCATAAGGATCCTTGCAGCTAAAGGCGCTATTACACTATCGAGCTTCCTGATCAGCTTGCAATACAGTTTACACAGTGAACTTGCTGTCGAGGAAGCTCGAGTATATTCGCTATTACACTATCGAGCTTGCTGATCAACTTGCTCGACGAACAAGCTCGTCAGTGTAATAGCGCCCTAAAAAGTACAAATGTAAAAAGCACATAAGTTCCAATACTGTTTCGTCTCATTGCTTGTGTTTCTAAAAGGAACAAAGTCCTGTCAAAGTTGTTAGAAAAAAACTAATAAAAAAAAGTAAAAAAAAAACTTATCATTTCGTATAGGGAAACTTTGTGTCGCACAGCAAGAACTATACGTAGGGTTTTGTGCAAAATGTCCTTTCTTTTATATTTGAGACATTTCTTATCAATATTTTAAGAAACATTAACCGTAAACTCTAGCAAACGAGTGAACAAGGCAGCAAAGGCAGTCTTATTGGAATAATTATGCAGAATTATGAACGTTAACACAGAAAATGTGACGCCGCGCAGCCGTACCGATCAAGAGAATTAGGTCACGAAAGGTCAAGGTCAGGATGTGAAAGCGAAGTAATACGTAATACTCGCACACATAATATAAGATTTCTGCAAGCGACGAAATGTACTGGTTTTCGCATGGAAGACTTCGATTCAATGTTAGAGCTTGAACAGGTAAACTTTATACTTTATGGCATATTAAGATAGTGAACTCAGAATCTGTAACGGGGAGACACGAGAGATCACGCTTCATTGTCAGCCATCCTGACTGAAATTTTCCAGGATTTTCCTCGGTTTCACCAGGTGGATGCCGGGATGTTACCTCAACTAAGAGCCTGGTCGCAACTTTCCCTATCCCTACCCCGGAATAGTGATCGCCGATGGTTGTTATGATGGACTTTCAACTCACAGAAGTAAATTGAAAACTTAGCAATAAGTATTTGCCCCTTAGTCATTTGTACAAGTCTGCAAGATGAAATCAAAATGTCTTTGCACATAAAAATAAACCAGAATTGCCCGCGCTTTTTCCGATTCAACATACAGTTAATTTTCATTAATAATGTCATTATTTCTGCCACTTTGATATGCTGCTTTACTATCTGTTGCACAAAAAAGTGTGTGCTGATCCAAATGTTGACTATATAATTTATGTTGTCGAGCAACCGTAACTCAACTAGTACAGCGTTGACTTCGCATTTGCAAGATCCTGGGATTGAACCCAGCGGCGACCATCCTAGGATTCTCCTTGATTTCCCATGGCCACGCCAGGCTAATGTCGGGGGTGCGCCTTCAATAAGAGCCATGGTCGATTCCCAATCCCTTCCCCTTGTTGTTTGTTATTGTTAAAATATCCAGTGTAAAATAATTATTATGTGAGCTCCTGTCGGGTTTGTTGTATAAATATATTAAATAGTTAATAATGAAAACAGTTTCTTGAATAAGTAGTTTTTTCTTCCTCTTTCATTTAGTTCGTATGTTGACAGTGACTCAGTGGCAGGGCGTTGTCTTAGCATCCGAGAGGTTCTGGAATCGATCCCAGCGTCCGACCATCCTGACTTTTTTAGGGGTTTTCCTGTCATACCAGGCAAATGCTGTGATGGTACCTGCAAAACTAGGTTTTGACTATTGCTACATCCTCCCCCACCCTAACCTGACCTGTGCCTAAGATGCCTAAAGGTCTTAAAAATAAATTCAAATTAGTTCGCATGTTCCCGCACGAACAAGAACACATTTACTATTTTGCATCCTGCGTTTTTTCGTTTTCCCTGTTTTCTCTCTCTCTCTCTCAATGCTACTTCAAGAAGCTGGTGTTATTCTGTAACGCGAGAAAATGCGAAATACCTCTCAAAATGCTAAATTGTCAGCTATTGCGAAAAAAAAAGCCTCATCTGTATTTTTTTTAAATGGCATTTTTTAAAGCGTTATTTGCGGATGCGCCACATGCATGTCTAACTTGTAATATACAGTACATAGTACGATCGATAGTCTCATTCACGGTGGACGTTTTTATTCCCTTGTGTTTGTGAGGAAGTTCTTTCCCATTGTCCGGTGTATTATGGAAGGTCAATGTTTCAAACGATCCTTTGTTGTGAAGTGAAGATTGCATGGTAATAATAATAAAAAAAAATCTGTGCTTGCTTTGTTTACCTTTTTAACCGCTATCGAAATTTTCCGCTAGTTATTCTAACATCATCTTAGCCATTTGTTTACAAGTATAAACCTTGTATTTTCTCATACGTTTCGAAAGTGTTTGCTACAGTACTTTATGGTTATTAAAGTTTGGTTGTGTTTAAAAAAGCGTCTTTTTAAAATATTTTTTTCAAGTATGTCCATGTGGTGTAGTGTTTACTGACTTCGAATCTTCCTTGGGTAGGCAGGGATTTAGAAAGTGTGCCCATCGGCAATCTTCTATGGACCCGAGTGTACAGTGACAGAAAAAATAATCGCAAGTGCAATTATCACTCAAATTAATTATGTTAAATTTTTTGTATCAGTTGGAATAACCCGTAAAAAAGCTTGTGATTTTCTTATTGTGAAAATATGATTTCAGCGTGTCTCAATCCGCATTTCTTTTAAAGGTAATTATTCTGAGCTGCTTCTTTTCCGTGTTCTCAAAGGATGGAAATGAAAAAAGAAAAACACACACAAACTATACTGTGCACATGCCCTTATTTTGATATATCTAGTGTATGTTCGTTCCATTTATTGTTTGCATAGATTTCAAAACGTAAAATGCTTGGTGATCACACGTTTGTTAGTAATAATTATCGATGAGTCTATGAGATTTGTCACTGATGTAGTCAGGTTTTATTACTGAATGTCAAGAACTTATTGATAATGTCTCGTAAGGTATTACACGCATTTTAGATATACCATTTCTCGTAGACGCTTTCCTCAGAGACCATGGGCAAATGCCGGATGAGTGCATATAATAGAGAGCCTTACTGCTTGTTTCCCCGGAAATTGTGCTCACCAAGGTACATCACCTTTTCGTCTTTCCAGGTGGGTTATGTCTTCACGAGGTTTGTTTGTGCTATGATGAAAAAAGGAAGACATTTTCACTGAAAGGTAAGAACTGCAGTATGTACGAACACGTGAACTTTTCACTTGCAATCATAAAACTTGCATCTCGACTGTGTTACACGGCTGAGGTAAAGAACTTACAAACAAACAAAAATTCGTGCTCTGAAATTGCGAGAAAGGAGAGATGGGAAGAGCGTTTACCAGAGTTCTCGTACATACATAGCCGAAGACAAGGCATAAGAGTTCTTTCCGTTAGGAATAAACCCACACGATGCGTGCCGTCGTCGTCAAACGCCAACGCCAGTCGTTCACGAAAACATTTGGCCAGAAGCTGATGCAGGTGCGGAGTTTCACTCTCTTTCTCTTTTTATCATCTCTTGCTTTGCCTCTCCAGTCTCCACCAAACCAACCCTTTCAAAAGCTTCTATCAAGCGCAGGGAGTAGGATGTTAAAAATAGAAGCCAAACACTGCGAAAGCATAAGCCGTTCTGCCTGTCCATCAAGAGTTTTTATTTATTTTTATTTCAGTAAGCACTTTCACTGCCTTGCATTTGCAAGAGAGAACCAATATATTCAAAGTACATGTAATAATAATGCTCTCCAGCTGGTGAAAAATATCAGTGCCTCTCATCAATGAGTTACAGTATTTGTAAGGGAAAAGAAAAAAATACTGTTAACGAATGCACATTCCTGGACAAGAATTGGGTTTGCCATTGTATTTCCATTGGCTATAAAATGTGTTGTAAAGGGACCTAAAGTTTTAACCGAACTCTGAATCAAATATGTGCCCACTGGGAATAGAACGCAAGACCCCATGAGTGCAAAACGATGAGCGAAACCACTTATCCACTGGAGGCTGCACCCTCTTGTGAGGATTTAATTACCATAAATTTCTTATTAAAAGGAATAATTGGAAATTTTGAGAACGCACTAATATTTAATTTTTTAAATGCTTGAATCTAACAGCGACCTGGACCAAAGCTGTCTAAAGGCTGTAAATACACTCCATTCAGCCAACAGGTGACATAATCAATTAGTAAAGAAAATCTTTGTCAATATGTCTACTGTTACGAGCAAAACTAAATATTTTTAATTATGGAGGTAGTCCACACTCACAATCTGAGAAACGCTATTGGAAGCTAACTGCAAATGTCACTTACGAACTGAAAGCGACAAAAGTAAAAATTCAGTATAATTCAAGCTTCTTTCAAGTCTGCATACTTATCTGCAGATTCCTTTTTCAGGCACGTATCCAGAATTTGATTTTGGGAGGAGTCGAAAAGCTTCCGGGAGGGTGGGGTATCCAAGGTGTGTTTGGACATGAAATGTATAATTACGCCTCAAGGTATACTACTTTAAAAAAAAACTTGAGTTTTTGGTGGGGTCCGGACCCCCCTCAAATACGTCCCTGTCCTTTTTATCCGTTTCCTTTGGCCTGAACACTGAAGTTCCTTTTATGTTGTAGTCAACAACTTCAGCTGACTGAAAGCCAATAGCAGTGTGTTAAACAAATATCCTTGTATGTACAGTAGAACTTCCGCTTTTTTTAGATAATGTGGACCAATGCTACTTCGGATAAAGGAAAACTCGTATGAAACGAAATACCGCAGCGTTTCGGATTAAAAATAACGATATAAAAGATCTTGCCAATTTATAAGGTACAGTATCACTACTTCCATCCCTAAGTAACTTTAAGGTTAATGTAAAGCAATGATCTCTAATAAAAGATGGCAGCACTACTTCCGTATATGTCTAATGTATTTTTATCGTTGCACGAAATTTAAATGCTGCTACTACAAATTCACGAAAGAAAGTTCATAACCAATTCAAGAGTTCGATCAATGCGAATTTTTTATTTTCGTTTTTCCTTATTATTGAATATCAAAACCTATAACAGTGAAGTTCTTTCAACAATGAACAAAAAAGAAAATTAAAAATTGGCATTGATCGAACTCTTGAATTAGCTGCTTATTGAAATTCTGAGGACAAGAACCATTGTTTGATTTTACTTGTGAGAAAATGGCGATTCTAGTTCATTCACTCCTTTCAATACTTAATTGTAAAATTAACAAAGAGGAGCTAGCTGTTTCCTGGTGATATGTAGTTTTCATGCAATGTAAATTAAGATCTCACTTAGCATTTCCGTCAATAAACTGTTCTGTCAGTCTCTCGATTACAACAGAGACGTCATTAGAATACAGTGGCTGCTCGGTACCTAAATAGACGAAGTACCACGAGATCAAAAATACGCAAATACAATTCTGAAATCCCTATTTTTATCCGTTATTCTGTCTGGATTTCGAGCCCTAAAACCCCCCTTCAATCATGTGTTATTTTCTGACCTTATCGGGGTTCAACAGGATACTGGATTACTCGAAAATATTTCTAGCTTTCATTGATAAAAACTTTATTTTTATATGGGCCAGTCTAGTAAGTTTGGACTTCGGCCCGTCACGATTCGCCTTTATCTGTTAAAATCCACACCCATGTCCCGGTCGGGACCTTCGAGCCGACGGCCTACCGCCGCAGACCGCTTGGTCACCTGGCCGGGTAGATTTCATTGACTTCATCGCTCCAGGTTTTTCCATACCTTTGCTGTATTTGTTTTCAGGTTCCCTACGATCTTGGTTAAACAAAATAAATGGACAGACTGTTGAGCCGCTGCTGTTGCACTGGGTGAAGAAATAATAGTTTTTTTTTTTTATCACACCGATAACCTTCATTTGCGAGATTTTTGTTTTCTCCGTTTAATGATGTATTCTTGCAGAACATACTTTCTTTATTGTTTAAGTTATTCTATGTACGTACATAGTTTGTTTAAAACAGCAATTCCTATTTTTAATGCTTAATACTGTGTCTGCAGATACTTAATACGTTGTAAATATTTTCAACGTCCTTCTGTTTCTGGTCTATTACTCTAGTTTTGACACATTTTTCACTTTTCTGTTCGTAGAACACTACGAAGTAGGCCTTGGGAAAGTATTTCTCAACTTCAAGAATATTTGCCTGTTTGGTTTCGAGTGAAAGAGTTCTGATTTGTCCCAACTTTTGTGTTTGCCATTATATTTTCGATCTGTTCTGTTTATATACGTATATTCCTGGAAAACCAGCGAAGGAAACAAGAAGCAAAATTTTCCTGGCATTAAATCTAAAAGACACGAAATCTAATGTTGTCTTGAGGACCGGATGGAGCACACAATACAAGCATTTAAATAGTTCTAATTTGACGGTTCTAGTGATCGTTGTCTTGTCACTTTGAGAAACAGTCCTTTTTTCTCTTTTTCACGGGATCAGATGCACGCAGTTACAGAATATTCTAAAATTAGACTCTTGTTTGATTGTGTGTGTCGGGAAATTCACGTTTTACGCATTACTGCGTGTTTTTCACATCGTCGCTAGTATAAATGCGAGTGTTGTTTCACGTGACTGATTTCCTCGCCTTCTTTCCTTCTGTTTTTATCCTTTCGTCTTTTGGCTGCAGATGAATGGGTGCCCGCAGAAGGGGTTGTTGCCAGAGAAAAAAGAAACCATCCAGCAAGGAGCAAGCAATCTGTCTCGCCGAAATTTGACCCTGACCAGCTTGGACGGTCGCACACACATGCAAGAATAGAAATTGGCAGCAGGGAAAACTGCACAAACACACATAATTCCCGTTCTTCTCTCAGCTGATTGGAACACATGAACTTGTGCCGGAGCCATTCGTCCACACATGTAGAGTAAAACACATACACACTAACACACGTACTCAATAATAAAAAAAACTGTAACAGTCTCTACGCAAGTGCACTTTAATTTTGAAACAAAGCAGAATCGTCGTTAATTAAAGTGTTCTCAACGACTCCCCCCCCCCCCTCCCGTTGTTTTTGTTTTCTTTTGCAGAGAATCAAGTTTGTATAGTTTCGGAGTTTTGGTCTCTTCAATGTTTTGGAAAAGCTTGTGACATTTACAGACATCTATGGCCTAAATTCGCTAGAAATGCATGGATGACGTCTCTCAGCGAGTATGACATACAGGGAAATTAGTAACAATCATCTACTGATTTAATAGAAACATACGTGTTGCAGATATGTGTGGTGGAACTAAGAAAACCTTGAAAAACTACTCACGTGGCTTGAACTTTTGACTTTTCCCACTAGACTACGCGCTTGAGTATAGTTTTGCTAATTAAAATCATTCTCTGATCTACACTCCATTAGAAATATAATCGTTCATTGTAAGCAGTCTATATATTTAAGAAATGTACACAACGGAGAACAAACAGAGGAATTTAAAATCTGTACCGCAGAACTGTGGATACCCGAACTTAGCGAGATCGAAATGTCGATAAAAAAAAATAAAATAAAAAAAATCAATCACCAGGAATATTCCAGCCGAATTAATCAAAGCGAAAGGAAGGACAGTAATCAAGGAACTATATAAATTGATATACTCGTATGCTATATAGAGATAGGAGCTTCCAGATGAATTGAAAATCTCAGTAATAGTTCCACGGTTTATATATATATAAAGACAATAAATCGGACTGTAATAATTACCGCGGAATCTCGTTACTCCCAACATGTTACAAAGTATTGAGTAATATACTGCTAACTCGCCTAAGTGTATACGTAGATGAAATAATTGGAGATCACCAATGTGGATTTAAAAGAAATAGATCTACGTTGGACCTGATTTTCGCCTTGAGAAGAAATGGGAATAGCTACAATGGGACTGTTCAAGAACTATTCATTGATTTTAAGAAAGCATATGATTCTATCAAAAGGGAAAAGTTATACAGTATCTTGGTACAATTTGGAATTTCGAAGAAACTTGTTCGTGTGAGGATGTCTCTCAGCGATCTCATAAGCAGAGTACGGGTAGGTAATAATATATCAAATAGTTCAAGATTCGCAACGGATTGAAACAAGGTGATGCCTTGTCACTACTGCTGTTTAACTTTGCTTTAGAATATGCGATATTAAAAATAAAAGAGAATAAAAAGGGACTAACGTTGAATGGCTTGAATCAACTGTTCGTGTACGCGGATGATGTAGATTTAACAGGGGACGATATAGATGTACTACAAAGTAACCCCGATGTCTTAGTAGAAGCGTGCTATGAGATAGGTCTACAGGTAAACAACATACATAAAACAAAATACACGATAACAACCGAAACACAGGAAATAACGGATATAAAAACATAAGAATTAGGGATGAGGCCATAGAGAAAATAAACAAATTTATATGGTTGGAAGCATTATGTAACAAGCAAAACAAAGAAATAAATAAAAAGTCGCTTAGTATTGGGCAGCGCATGTTTATATTCAGTCCAGAAACTCTTTAACTTCGCAATTAATATCAAGGAAGTAGAAATTGTAAATATACAGAACGGTTGCCAGTAATACTTTACGGTTGCCAAAGTTGGAGTACGACCCTAGCAGATGAACATAAATTACGAGTGTTTGAAAATAAGGTTTTGAGACAGATGTACGGGCCGAAACGCGACGAGATGACTGGAGAATGGAGGAGACTGTATAATGAAGAACTTCACGGACTGTACGACTCACCCGATGTTATAAGAATAATTAAATAATGACTACTAAGATGGGCAGATGGGAGAAAAACGAAGATTATATTCTATCTTGGTGTGAAAGTCGTATTGGGAAAGAGATCGTTGGGAAGACCGAGACGACGTTGGGGGGACAATATTAGAAGGGATGTTCGAGAAGTAGGTGTTTGAGATGAGAACTGGCTTGATCTTGCCCAGGATAGATCCCGATGGTGAACGTTTGTTACTACGGCAATGAACTTGCGAGTTCTGTAAGCCATAGAGTATGTACAGGCAGGGGCCTGTGTTCATAAGGAAAGCATTTTTAAAACAAACATCTTTACTTTCGTAAACTGTTCTGTAATATCATCTTTCTGCACTAGAAAGATAAAGAATATTTTAATTATTACAAATTCTGTGTAGTATTCCGACCACGTGAAGAAAATCTCAGTAAAAGTAAAATCTACTGGTGATAGCCAATTGTTTGGACAATTCTAGCAAATAGAAGTGTTCTTTTTTTCATGAATATTGGTAATTATGGTCTCACATTCATATAATTGAGCTCAAATTCTCGGATATCAATATCGAACATGACATATGTTTGATATCAAAAATTATTGGTAACCGATTGTGTCAATTGTCAAATAATCGTAGGAAATCAAACACTAGAAATCTTTAAAATCGAATATCGTTCATGTCTAGAATTCGCTGGATATCGAACATAGATCATATCGAAACACCCCTGTCCATGTTTTTTTTTTTATTAGCATTTTTTTCCCCTTTCAAAATGTGATTATTTGTTACTTCATATTTAAGTCGTTAGTTTCGTGATGGCTGATAAGATAATATGTGTATTCGTTGAGACTTTCACTTGGTTCAGTTGTTGAGATATCCTGCTTTTCATGTAGTCCGGAATCCTGCCAGAGTAAGCAAAAGGTAGCCGTGGAGTATAGCGTCAGCTGAAATGGTGTTTGCGTTGGTTGGTGTTCGCCGAGAGAAGTTCACCCGTTCCATTAAGTACACAACGTGATTGGCAATAATCCACGGCTAAAAACAAAAATGAGCCGTTAAGACGAGTGTAGACCAGTTATTAAAAATAATAATTAAAAAAAAGAATGTATCATTAAAAGTACATAGTTATGAATATATTGTCATTAATACTTTTTTAATGTTCTTTCCATTTCATTGTGAGTACGTGTTTATTTATGATTTAAAGTAAGACTCAGTGTTAATAAATTGATTAAAGCTCTTGGATGGTGGCATGTAAACAAGTCATTGAAATTGAACCTATGAGATGCAAAACAGAACAATTCCAATTTCCGACACCGTATCCACTGAAATTCTTGAACAAATGCGGTTTGCGAAAAAAAAAAAAAAAAAAAATTTCTTGTATCTTAGTACTTTAAAACGTATAGAAGTTTTGGTTGATCTTAGTTTTGTAAGCTCAAAATATTTATTTTCTGGATTGTTGGTGTAAACATATGAATTGATTATCTGTTTATTTTCGAAAAGTTAAAGAACCAGGAACGTAAGCAGAGGGTGGGTTCTGGATCCCCCCCCCACGAAATTCATATTTTTTTTGAAATTATACCCAAACCGATCTCGGATCCCCCTCGAAGGATCTGCACCCCCTCCAAACCAACTTCTTGGTACGTGCTTGTAAGGAATCATATTAAACATTCATGGGCTGAGCTCTGGAGGATCTAAACTCTTAAATTTTCAATGTGTCATATAAGTTGTTCTGAATCATCAGATGATAATTTCAATATAATATGAGATTATTCATATTATATTGCTTATTATTGTATTTTATCATATTTATTTATTCTATATGATTAATCCCAGTTGTGTTCCAACAAGTATTAAATTCTAGATAATATAATTCTGGAGAAAATGTTCTCCCCATTCGGTTCTTCGAGACCTTTGCGAAAGGTGATGAACATGATTGTCAATGCTCTGTCTGGAGTGAGGTTTAGAACTCGAAGATCCTTGTGCAAGGTGAACCGATTGTGATTTGCTGTCGCCAACCATAGGAAGCAGATTGCATTTTAAGCAAAATAACATTTAAGAAAATCATCAATATTGCTCAAAACTATGAATGAATTTCACGCACAGACAGTTATACAGATTTTTTCTTCTTCCCGTTGAAAATAAAAGAATGATTCACATGAATTCTTTTCTGTTTCACTGACGTAGTAAGCAAGACAAGAAGAATCGTACTCATGAATGGTGTAGTTAATCACAGATCCACCCTTGTCATTTGTCGAACAGATCGGAATATCTTCACTTCATTTGTCAGTGTACTTTTTTTTTTTTTTTTGAACGCTGCAAATTTATTTTCTTTGGCGACCACATAGCAAGCCATTCTTGCAAGCTCTTTATTTCGTGAAAGATGAAATTCATATTGCCGACCAGGTAGCAGTGTAGTCTGAGGCGTCAGATCAGCGACTCTTGAAGGTTGCGGGTTCGAATCCCGCCAGGAGCATGGATATTTGTGGATTTGAATAGCTGTACAAGGGCCCAGTTGTGACGGACCAAAGTCAAAAGTTACTAGACTGGCTCATACAAAATGAAATTTAACCAGAGTTTTATGAAATTCATATTCAATAAGTGATGTCATAGTATTGTTGTAGTAGCGTTCATATTTGCGTGTGCTCTTATTTTTTCTTCTTTGTTGTTATTCTTTGAGCTCGTGATGTATTTGCGTGACGAAAACTCAACCTCGAGTGACTTCTTGCAAGAAGTAGATCGTAAGAAGCGTGAGAGAGGAGAAAAGAATTGTAATGTACCGCAAAGTACGTTAAGCAGAGTGATGACCCTTAGGTCATGTAATATCGTAATAGCTAAAACATGAGGTATTGCACAGCGAGTAGGAATGATGATTTGGTTTCAAAACTGATTTTTTTAAAGTATGGTGAAGCAGAAGAAAATTCGAGGAGTCTTAAGGAAAAAAGCTCAGTAATTATTTCAGGCTGAAAATTTGTGCCTTGTTACCAAGCTGTCAACTTCTCATTTTTCTGCTACGATGCAAACTGAGGTTGATAGCCTTGTAGTAACTTGCTGATTCATAATCACCAGTTTCCATCTTTTCGGTAGTTATAGTAGTAATGTTTGGATAGAGGCTTTTCTTCCCCTAGTCTCATTAGGGGTACGCTGAGATATCTTGAAATACGTGAGGTCCAGTTTCGCATATTCACTCTCGATGGGCATAAACAAGTGTGGTAGCTCGCAATAAGATTGTATTGTACTTAAAATAATAATAATAAAAAAAGTGTGAAAGACTCCCCCAAAAAGAATTTCATTTCAGTTCCAGTGTTTTGCTATTTACAAGACAAGTCTGTTTCATGGTACATTCCTGTAACAGGGTAACAACGAGTCGTTGGAAGAATGATTTGACACGAGTCCCAACGAAAGGTTCTCCACTGAACTTTAGTTTAAGTGGTTAGACATGAACAACATTTGAAAGACTTTAAATTCAATCTGATGATACAGAAATACTTATTTATCTGTATTTAAGGGTGAAGATCTTGAAGAAGAAATTATCTATTTGGCGTATGTAATTTAATGAGGGAGAAAAGGTCTTGAACGATATAAAGTTATTCAATCAAGTTACAATATTTAGAAGATCGAAGTTAAGCATAAGCAGCTTAGGTGTAAGAAAGATTCGCAGAGGGAACGACGAAGCAAGGCGGAGTGAAAACGGTAAAAGCCAGGCTGTTTACGACTGTGCCAAGGTTTTTGATCGATAGAGGAGACTGCTTGCTTCATCGCGTTGCTTCGTATCTTGGCTGAACACGTCAAAACGAGAAGGAGAATTATTCCTTCGTGTTCAGAGAGATTAAAAAATATCGGAACAGTTCCATTAACTTCAGTACAGAATTATTACTAAATTACATTGTACAGGAGATAAGTAGAATTCCAGCAGATATTATTTCCTCCTTTGTTTTTTGATTAAAGTATGCAAAATTTTCAAATGTCAAACACTGAAATATGTCGTACGGATAAATTCTGAGCACGAATAAATAATTCTATTTACAATTTACTTCCCATGAGACAAAATCACTAATTTTGAAAACTACAGCTCCTTCCTTGCCTACATTTTGACACATTGAGAAATGTTCTATCATACTTTTTGTTTTCAGAATGGGGTGTGGCCAAATTGAAATTCAAGTGCTTATAGGTATGCAACCAATCTTTTCCCTTGTCGTTTAACTAACCGTTGAAAAACGAAATGTTTGAAAAGCAAACGGTTCTGGTCATTTGCTGGTCAAGTATTCCAATGTGATATCGTTTCTCTCATAAACCTAATCCCTACCGCTTCTCCCTGTTCTACTCGGGAATGTTGATTTTAATTTCATTTACGGCATTTAGGCATCTCAGAATCAGGCCGAAATAGGGTAGGGAAAGGATATTGGAAGGTAGTCCGCCAGGGTCTAGTTTGAAGGTACCATCCCGTTGGTTGACTGCTCTGACTGAAGAGAAAGCTCAGTCACGATGGACGGCCGCTGGGTTCGTTCCCAGAATCTTGTGATTACTAAGCCAACGAACTGAACTACGGCCGATATGTACTCTGGGGTGTGTCGCGGACTTACTGATCAATGTAAAGGAGGCTGATATGTTGCGTTTGCATCCTGATTATGCCCATTGGCCTCATTTTGAGCTTCTACCCAGTTCTTTGACTGTCCCACCAAGGTATTATAATGCCGCGTAGAATAGAAATCTATCCTATTTTCGGACGTTGTATGTTGTGAACCGAATTTTTGAGAAAACAGGAAAAGTTATCGCTAAACTAATAAATTAAATATAAATAGGATTTTACAGTGATCTCCACGTGTTATTGTTGTGCTCATTAATGTCTGGTGTCTATACAAACACTCTCACAGAACACTAAATAACTTGAATACAATTGACACTTGTTAAGAAGTCCACGCTACTGCTTTAAATTTACGAGTAATCAGAGACGTATTTAGGAGTGGTTCCGGGACTCCCTTCCTTCGGAAATTCAGTTTTATGCAGAATTGGTATAATTTGTGTACATTTCATACCTAGACACACTATGCCCCTCCCCGGAACCCTTAAACCCCTCATAAAACCAGCTTCTAGATACGTACCTGCGAGTTACGTTACCACATAGAAATGCAATTTAGTTAGAAGTAGATGCGTTAAAGAGTTGAACAAATATAAGTAAATCAAATGACGAATTTATTTGTAGGCTCAGCTGTTTCTGTTTCAAGCAAGTAACAAACGAAGTCAGTATGCTGAAATCCCACGAGTGACGTAAATTCGTCTTCATTCGGTTTTTAGCTCCCAACTTTGAAATGACTTCGATTGTTTCATGTGAAAACCCAGCAACGTATAAGAACAGGAAGGGGGGGGGATCGTTTATTCTCAACAGCGATATTCGCCTTGAGAACCAAATAAACAAATACATTTTTCTTTAAGATGAGTTTGGACAAATGACGTATTATTACAACTATTTTATTAGACTCAATGTCATTAATTTTTATAAAAATTGTATTATGTATTTCTAGTATTGTTATTTATTAAAACGGACAATATACTGTGTATCTATTGATTTTTATATTAATCGATTAATTATTTTGGTACTTGATTATTTCTCCTAATATTATTATAATTTTGTTAGGTTGAGATGCTTGATATAAGGAGATACCATTTTGTCTTCGGTAATATATGGTATCTCCTTATGCAACCCCCACAACACTGGTGTTATTTGGATTTCATTACTCCGCACCAATAGGCGGGCATACCAATTAGTGTAAAAACTAATCAGTTTACCTGAGAGAACCAATAGAGACATCTAGTGACTCAGAGCGCAATTTCTAACTTACGTACCACGCTATGCGGCTGACGCGCTAAGACTTGTAATTAATTCCCTCTTAATCTTACGAGGCTTTAATGCGTAAATAATGCCACTGACGTGTAGTGTATGACGAAGAGAAGGCCACAATGAAGTTATTTACCAGCCGGCAAGTTGATAACGTGCATAGAGCACCGGAAATGTTTACTTTTGTAAAGTGAATTATGTAAAAAGCATTTTATACAGCAAAAATCACTGTAATTTTCACACTTAAAATCCGGGTCACGCAAAACTGCCATTTGAGAAATTAACGATTAGAAAAACAAAAGAATGGAGATGGGCACAATTACTAGTGAACATGAAATCTCTCGTTACCAGAACACAGCAACTTTTGCATATCACTAGGCAATCAATCAACTTGGTGTTAATGAGAAATTTCTGTGCAGTAGATTGTTTCCTCAGGCAAATATTCAAAAATTCCATCACACACATAAATTTTTTTTAAGTCCGTGCAGGTTGATACTTCCTTTCAGAAGACGATAGCTGTACTTCTGTCCACAGTATCACGTAGGAAAATTAATGTTCTAAGATGAATGCATAATGGGCACGTCACGCAATGTATTTCTCTGGAGGTCCCTTCCTAGTCGTAATATGGAAGTTGCTGTTAGCGTCTCTGTATGCTAGTCCCGTCGCTGAAACGCTTGAACTGTTATCTCCCTGAAACTGATTTTACAGTAGCGATCATGTTTTGGTATTGCCAATACTTACACAAGGCATTACTTTAGAGACATAGGATTTTTTTTTTCGTTAAATTTATCTTTGCTGACATTTGCATTCTCTCAGCTTTTGGTGAGCGCAGCTGTTAAAGAAAGCAATGCGAAAATAAGTAGTCAGAGCGTCGGCTGTAGGAACCTTCCTGGATTCTCGTGATGGGGCTAATGAGAAACTATTGGTAAACGTCAGACAGACCAGTCACCATGAGCAGGATTTGAACCTTTTCCTTCATTCCGCTGAAGTTCCGCATTCGCGACCTCCGCCACTAGAAAAGCGGGAGAGGGGAATGATGTTAAAGGACAGTCTCAGTTGATGAGAAAACATAGTTCTAACTGGTAATTAGGTTTCGGTTTATTCTCCATAGGACTAGAATGAATTCCACAAAGCCTAATTTATGCATGAATTGTATTCGTATTAACAGTCCAGACATGTCGCCAACAGTCACTCCATAATAGGAATGGCAAATTATAACGTGTGTTCGACTGTTTTCTGTGAGTCTTTGGTGTTTTCTTTCGTTTTTTTTTTTTACTTTATTTTATATGGGTTTCAGTAACATTAAACTTCAGCCCGTCACGATGTTGTGAATCCAATGAGTTTAAAATCCGCAAACATCCTTTTCCCAGACGGAATTCAAACCAGCAGCCTCATGAACCACGGCTTAGCGCCCTACCCCACATGGCTACCAAAAATAAAGTTGTATAGGTATTTTTCATGAGATTATACCAAAATTCACAAATTTTATAATGCCTATTCCAAAGTTACTGCCTATTTTACAAAACAGAATTTTTCTCTATTTCCACCGATGTTACGTATGTAGGTAAATAACAAAATTCAAAAAAAAAACAACACAACAGTGCAGTGATTCATAAATAAGTCTTCCTCTTCCCCCGAAATTAAGATTTTTAGGAGATAAAATTAATATAATTTTAGGCAAACTTACATGTAATTTACATAAATTTCACACCCAGATGCACCTGGGAACCCCTCCCTCGCAGTTAGCGTTGGATCCTCCGGATTAAAGTAAATATCGAGTAAAAATGTCTTTAACAAGTGCTGTATTTACATATATTTACATCTATAGTGTATTTGGAATTTTGAATTTTTTAATTATGGCCTTTAGGGATCTCAGGTTTAGGCCAGAATAGGCATGGGGAGATGATGTTGGAAAGTAGTTACACAGTGCCTAGTTAGTAGGAACCATCCAGGCATTTCACTGGCGCGACTGGAAAAAGCTGTCAGGGTGGGGGTTGCTGGAATCGTTCCCAGGATCTTTCGAAATCTAAACCAACGCTCGACCAACTGAGCTAAGGCCGCTTGTTGTGTGTTTTGAATTTTGACTGTGTATGTAAGTTAGAAAGTCACACCTCAGCGCAAGGTAAGAACAAAAGTCCAACCTAACATTTTAATAGCAGACAGTCCAAGTGATAGTGGATATAACCAAAAGTATCAAAACACCTCTTCGCACATAGATAGCGTGCCTTTCTGATTCGCTTCCAAAACCTTTTAAAAAGGTGTAGCTACGACTTGTGGTAAAGTACTATACAATTTGACTTTAGACATTTATTGCTCCATAAATTTAATAATACTCACATTGTTGGAGTTCATGCAGTTATACTGTTATAAAGAATTTAACTTTCTTAAAACAAAAATGTGTTAAAACTGTTTAAAATGTTTAATTCTTATATTTTATTTTAACAGCCTATTTTCCATTTTAATGCCTAATTTGAGATTTTAAAGTACCTATTATAGGTAGCTAAAACTTAATATTATGTAACCTGAAAATCCGCGGTCTAGATATAACCAATCTAACCCCTTGTTGTGCGCAACCCAAAGAACAGAAGCGTTGTGTGGGTTGTATAATGAATAGGCTGTGTACTTTATATGACTTCCAGGAAAACAGCTTATTCCTTCCTTGTCACAATTTTGCGGCCATACAAACTTTACGATCTTTCTTGGTCCCATCTAGTGCAGATTGATTTAACTGTGTGAATTTGTATAATGTTTTCTAAATGTTCTTTAAACTAGCAGATAAAGAAAAGAAAAATACTGACATGTTTCAAAATCTACCCCAATAATACTCATTAACATGCATCAAATGAATTACTTTAGATTTTGAGACGGCTTCGTTTAGGCGAGAAATATGAAAACCCTTGAAGTATATCCAAGGTGTTCAAATTTCTCATCGAAAGCAAAAACATTGAAATAATGGGGTTAGTTCATCCGAATAGATATTCTGAAACATTATCGGGGGCCACATTCCAAAATATTATTGTTACCTTATCATTTCTTCGTTATTTTTAAATATCGTTAAAATGGGGACGTGAGTACTGGTTTTTTGCCTAACACTGCTGGAGTAAGTAAGTTCTTACTTATTGATGTTACTAGGCTACTCATATATAGGACATGTATAAAAAAGCGTTTCAACGCGGCTTTTCGTAGTGAAAGGCTTAAATTACAATTTAGGTTAATACAAGCAGTCTCTTGGTGTGTTATGTTCGTTTAGGCAATTAATATACAGTTAGATTTTATAGCAAATGGCCGGTAAGAACTTCTTCGAATTCCGTAAAGTTGCGCAATATGGCAGTACGGATTCAATATTCAAATAAAAATAAAATGAACGTGTCACCTGTACAGATTGGTACGTTTCAGTATTGCCAATTTCCATCTGCCATTTTGTGTGAAACTGAGCCTACTTCACACACGTCAAGTGAGAAAAGTATTTCGAATTGTTCATGTTCTCCCTATTATATCGTGTATGCTCATCGACTAAAACCGAAAACCATGTATTTTTTTTTTCACTTCGTGACTAATATGTAGAGGCACTCAAACTAAAATAAAAAATCGAAAAAGAAAAGGGGGATATTATGTTTGTATATGAGTTTGGTTCAATACAGGATTTGATTGTTTACCACGGATGTGGAAAACAATGAATGCTATGACTGATATGACGGTTAGCGTGACATTCGTAAATAAACGAAAAGAGAAAATACTGTGGAATCAGGTTTCATTTCTTAATGGATCTGTAATGGATCAGAGAAAATTCGATGGACAGCCACGCAAAAGTAAAGACATCCGAAATCCATTTATATCAACAGTTTCTTCCCGCCCCCTTGTCTTCGTATTTACAAACTATACTTCTATGATCTATATTGACAAAATATTTGGTTATACATTTCAGAGGAGCTATAGTTGTAATATGCATGAAACTAAGTGACATGTTATGATTGATTATCACATTACCATAGAGTGACCAGACGGCCCAGAAAACCGGTATTGTCCCTGTTTTTCAGCCTTCTTCCCGGTATCCCGATAGACTATTTCGGGACAGAATTCTCCGTGTTCCTTTTCAAGCAGCAGATCATTTTCATGTTAGCGTGTGTTTTCCTGAATGCTTTTGAAGACATCGCCGAGATGGGAACAACTGGAAGAAACTTGTCTTTATCTGAAAGAAAAGAAAGTTCAGATCAATGATATTCTCTTGGATCAAATAACAGTTCTCAGTGAAATGCTTGGATCTAAGCAACAAGATTGGAAAGAATTTTTTCCATGTAGAATGGATTGATTTCTTCTGTGTATGCGAACGTACCGAATAGTATTCTGAATTATACAAAATTTGTTTGTACGTTTACAATTCCACTTGAAAATGCAAATGTTGAGAGGATTTTCTCCTATATGAACATTCAATGATCAGAAAAGAGAAAGTAAATGGAAACACTTTAAGCAGTATGTAATATACAAGTGATGTGTAATTGTAATATTTTGTGTACAGAGTTTTAGTGTGAAAGGACAGAAATCTTACCAGGAAACGTCGTAGCAGTGACAAATACGAGCCGAGACTATTCTGCACATACGCTATCTGCCTGATGTAAATAGAACTGTAATAATTAATAATTTACTGTAACTAACCGTTGTAAAGATAAAATGAATTGTATGGGTGGTAACAGCACTATGGCTTACGCCCTTCCCGAACTAACCGTTGTATTTGTGCATAACACATGCTAAAAAATGTTCTGCTCTTGTAACTAAATATTCTGGTCACCCTACATTACCATTTCATAGTTTTTAGTTGTTATTTTCATTGTAAACCTTCTGTTAATATGAGATCCGAGCTACGCAAGCAGTGTTCGATATGTCGGGGTAAAAGCCGGGGATTTCCCCTGGTGCGTGAGGATTTCATCCCCGATTGTTGATTCAGCGATAAAATCTTTGTACCCAAACGCGTAGCATGATAAAACTTACCAACAACCACTAGTTTTAGGATCGCCCCTTTATATAATTTATAACAAATCTAACACTGCAGGCAAAGGTTTGAATGGGAGGTAGAATGCGGGTCCACAGATGAACATGGAATGCCACGAAAGCCGCCACCCGCTCTACTTTGATTCAGTTACATGGACTACATTATTTCATCACAAACCCTGGATATTATTATTATTGTGTATTTATTTATTTTACTGGACCAGTAGTCGGATAGCAGTATCGGTAACGTTGTTGCCTTTGTTGCGGGTGAATCCGCCGACTTAAGTGTTTTTTTTTTCTTCTTCTTCAATAAGTATCAGACAAGACTCCGAATTATAGCAAATACGGACAAGTCTCGTGCAAAGTCCCGACAAATCTTGCCTTCAAAAAAGAAACCTCCTCGTTCTTAGGAATGTATCTTTTTTATATACTTTAGAAAACTAAACTGAACGAATTTACTATCATTTTACATGGAACATAGCTGCATGTTATGTGTAACAATCAAAATATCTATTGTTGGTTCACAAAGAACTGTGCCCTGTATTGTTAGATAATACTTCACTCGTCCGATTAACTCGAACGATTAGTACTTATTGTGAATTTATGAATAATTGTAATACATGAGTTGTATCTTGCGCCTGTTTTAAAGCATTTTTGTACTGAAGTGCAAGCTTCTTGGCGACTGTGTTTGTCTGAAAGACCACTCAGAAACAACAGCTGCATGGTAGTTCACCTTCTTCCAGAAAAAAAAAAAGTTTGTATAAAAACAGAGCTTAGAAGAGAATTCTTTCTCCCCGAAACACATGCAACTTTCAGAGCTTCCCCTTCAAGGTTTCATCCCCTTGAGAAATCCTGTTCGTAAATGTTCTCAACTCTCTCGGCAGCTCAAGCAGGAGAAGCTTCTACCCCACCGAATGAAGGAAGGGTAGGATGAGGTGGAGGGATGAAATGGAAGTTGGTTGGTACATTGATCTCTGGCATCCCGGATGCTCTTTCTCTGCGGTTTGAAGGTTAGAGAATACATTGTGATCATCTGCGGAAGAAAGTTCCTGAATTTTGGTCTCGTTAACTGTTTTAAGGTATAACTCCACATATTTCAAAGACATATATCTAATACCAGTATATGTACTGTGTGTATGGAGCTCGAACGGCTAGAGATAGTTACAGGTTTAGGGTTATGTAAGGTCCGGATTTATACGCGGTCACCTGTTTTCAGTTGTGTATTGGATAACGTTGTAATGTATGTGTTTGTTTCTGCCAAGGGCTCCCAAGTTCGATTCCCGGAGTGACATAAGTAGTTTGGAACCCGTTTAAAGCTGTAGTTCCCGTTCTTACGGTGTTGGCATTCTCAGTGTCACAAGGTTGATTAAACGTTGAAAAGATCGTTAAATATTTATTCAACGAAATTTGGTGAATCAATGTTTCCGGGTGAATTAAACATCGAAAAGGCGGACAATCAACAATTGCGCTCTTCGCAAACACATGCTACTGGGGATCGTCTTCGTGCATAGGAAGTAATGACAAACCACCATTCTTAAATTAAATGCAAAGAAACTTTAAAATGATACTGTCCGTTCTGGCTACATAAACCACTAGTCTCGAGCAAAACGTTTACAGGGTTGGCAACATTTTAAAGCTTGAAAATTGTCGGAAACTTCTTCTTCTTCTTCTTTTTAGTTCCCTTCCTCTCAACTCTGCATTGCCTTCCGCAAGGCTGGATTGGGCCCCTCGCAAACAGGTCTAACATACTAATGTCATGCTATGCTTTTGTAGCATTCTGACGCCATAAAAATGTTCATGTTTTTATTAACATTCTAAGTGTCCAGACATTTTCATAGCAATAGTATTCTTAAAACATCTTTATGTTGAGTTTAAAGATAAAATCATAGAGGGCTAAAAATATATACTTAAGAAATTATAAATTCTATGAAGTATAAACTATATTGTATGCGTATGATTGTGCGCTTAATGTATGTAAGTTGCCTTAAAAATAAAAACTGAATTGCAATTTTTACAGCAAATCAGCTCAAGGCTCAAATAATCCCCCATTCCAATGCCGGGATGTTATCTTTAGCTTAGGCGCTGACCGATTTCTTGGCGCATCCTTGCTGCGCCTTAACACTATCCCGGCCTGACCCATAGGTGCTTAAAGGCCATAAAATAAATCCAGATTCCCAGAACTTTTTCAGTGTAAAGGTGTGGAATACGAATATATAGAAATCATAAATATGGTTCATCCTCAATACGTCACAGTGCAGACAACTACAACTAACAGAGGCTCCACACCGCGTAGTGGTCCTTAACCTTTGATGTTCCGCTGCACCTATCAGTCATCGTATCTCCCTGGAAATTGTAGCTTCCAGAAAGTACAAACGTCGAGAGATCTTCATTAGTTTCGGCAGTAATTTCCAGAACCAACTCGACTTTCCGCCCCATCTTTGTCAGCAAAATTCTGAGCGTTGTACGATCAGCGTCGACTCGTAGTATTCCTGTTGAGAATTAGTGTATTAGGGTCTTCGTGGTATGGTACTGGTAATGAATGTATGATGCTGTGGAATGTTATCTGAAAATGACTATGGGGTGATGATAATCTGTATTATTCTTTTTATTTGCCAAGTTTTCTACTTTTATTCGTTTATTTATTCTTTTCTTTTAATGGAATTCAACAGTTCTTGTGGTGAAGTAAAGTTAAAATTCATTGCTGCTAATTTCTGAACTAAAGATATTTACTAAACAACTAAGAAAGCGTTCAGAAGACAATAAGAACTATAAATAACCGTGAACTGGCAATGTGAATGTAAAATATTGAACAAGTCACGCCTTTCCAATATCTTCTGACAATACGATAAGAAACGCTGAGCGTAACTGAAATGTTATACAATGGATATGAAATGATTGGCTTTTATTTTTCCTCGTCCAGTCAGGTTAGGCTATTTTCTGGAGCAATAGAGAACGAAAAGGTAATATGATTTATTTTTCAATACTAAAACACAAAAGGTTATATACGAGGAACCAACTGGTTTATAAGTATAATCCCAAGTTATCTTTTTTTTTTTTAATTTTTTTTTTTCGAGTTCACAAATAACTTTTTAAAATGACAGTAGTAGGTTAACGATTTCGTTAAGATAACCAAATGAGTATGTCTGTGCCATGTTGCTCCCTGAGTTTTTACGATCTTAAGCAGTGAGCATATATATGTGTGTGTAGCTGGAAGGAGGGGACAAGAGGCCCAAGGAAATATGTAAAGTCACTAATACGTTTTCTGATTGGGTGCTAGTAGTACCAGATATGTCGTAATCCTTCATTTTTTCTACTATTACACAAACATTTTATCCGTCTTCTGTTCAAGTACAATATTGTGTACTTATTCTTCTTTGCTGTCTTCTGTACTACTACTACTACAGACAGACAGTGTGTTGTGTTCCGTTCAGTTCAGTTCTGTTGCTGTTTTTGTTTGAGACGTGTTCTGGCTTCTATTCAGAAAGGCAGATGGTAAGTTTTATGGAAAAAGAACTGAAAAGAAGAAAGCAAGTGTGGTTTGTGCTTTTTTTTTCACAACTGTAAAAGGAAAGAAGTGCATTTGCGAATGAACAAAGAAGCTATTAAAGGGGAAGATGGGAGGGAGAGAGAGAGAGAGCGTCTACTGGTGCATATTCTCAAACATGTCATCATTTTTATTTCTGTTTGGGAATTGTTCTCTGTCAAGAGTATCTGTGAACATCGTTTGATAGGATGTTTGTAGTCGTTACATATTCATTTTATTGTCACGTTTAGCTTCTGTACTAAATACATGAAAATTCAGATGCTGTCGTTATGTGTAGGACAAGGACTGAAAAATAGGAAAATGCTCGAAGCATGCAATAATTTCATTTCAGTAAGTACATTCTAAGACGTCCAGACGATTTTTTATTTATTCTTTTTTAAAGCCATGTTTCTCAATTATTTAATTTTGTCGAGGTATTTCTTTCTTACAAATTGATGACTTTCAATCTGTTAATACCGGTGGAGGTAAAACCTAGAACGACCAGCTGATTTTAAAGGAAAACTTTGACAGGTTCCTGTGTACCAACTAATCATCGTATCGCAATAGTTCATGGATCGTTTCAAAGCTTATAGACCAAAGTTTACAACATATTAAATAAATGTTCATCACACGTCATATGTAAGGGAAGTTGAAATGAAATAGCTGGATTTGATCCGACATGGAATATCGTTTATTTATTTATTTTTAAATTAACGTCCTGACAGAGCTGGTAAGCTTCTAAGGACGCCCAGTAAAAATGCCTCTTTTTAACTCAACACTTTTCGGTGTCCGAATTTGAATTTATTTTAAGTCCTTTAGGCAACTATGACTCAGGCCGTGTGAATGATGATGGGATGAATTGGTGGAGTGAAAGGAAGTGGGAGGCAACGGGAGCAGGGATCGATCCGTTTTCGGTGTCCGAGCGTGACTACCATTTTTTTGCGTTAAATCAACACAACACAGTTCCAGTAAGAATACGGCTGCAGCGACATTTGAACATGGGTTCGCTGTGTTGGGATTTCAGCGTCTTATCGTCTGGGCTAAATCGGCGGACAGAAAAATCACTAGATTCAGATAGTATAGGGATCAAAAATATGTTGCTGACCCCCAAACACAAACAATGTTACTCGCCCAACTTATGTCATTCTTTAATCACTTTTCCATTTGTCAGAATATCAGAATTCCCATTCTCTGAGAATGTTCCATTTCTATGAAAACAAGCGATCGAGATGGCGATAAGCAAACACTTGATGTCTAATCAACGCCGTGTGTTCTGTTCATTTAACACAAAAACGTGGTGGTTATGCTTGGACACCGAAAAATGTCGAATTAACACAGTTTTTTATTTATTTATTTATTTTTAACTGTGAGATGTCCATATTTCTAATCCTTAGTAAAGCGGACTCCGAACCACATCGTTGAATACGGGATACATGTGTTTTTTATATTTGTCTGAAAATAACTTTTGACTGGATGCCTCGACTTTAAGCAAATTTCATGCGTTTTCTATAGTTTTCGTGTCTTTATGATGTAGACAAAGATAGAAAAACGAGAAGAGAAGGCTTTTTGTTTTCCGTAGGGCACCATTTACGTTTTTGTTTTGTCTTTACGTTTGTAACAACATTTTTATCGTTCTAGAGCCTACTAGAGGAGAAAAACAGATTTGGTATAACCCAAAATATTGAAGGTCACTTCCTAACCGTAAAAAGCCAGTGTACTTTATCTATATAGCCTTTCTTACTCATGAAACTCTTAGCTTAATTGGTTTCTGTGTGATTGATTTCAGTTTTGTCTGTTCGCATACCTTGCTTTTCTGGGATGTGACACTCCTCTGCCAAACTATTTAAATGCCGGCCAAACCGTGTTCACACGTAGAGATATACCTGTAGTTGATGCTGCACACACGGAGGATAGGTGACACTTACCTGGACTGTAGGCCTCATATTATGCGTACTTAAGTTAAAAAAAAAGATATATGTACTGTTATCACTGTATTTTAATTCTTTATGTACAAATAGTATTAGAAGTACCAATTCCTAGCATAACTAACTACGAAGAGTTAGTTCTTTTGCGCATGAAAAATCTTACAGCATTTTGACCCAGTTCCTCTGTTCTCATTTCTATCCTATCGAATAATAAATAAAAAGGTCCCTACAGTTCACCTCCCCTCCCCCGAAATCTTTTGCGTCTGTAGTTCCTATTTTCGAGAACAGTGTCCCTGTATAAGGTTTTGTACATGTTGGCTTCCTGCAGTGAACATTCGTGTGGCTCGACCCATCACCCACAATCACCCGATCCATATTTGGAGGCGAAAGCCTTGCTTCGTGACGTGGACCATCTGGTGGTGGATGGGATGGAGTCGAGCAGAGAGAGAGAGAGAGAGAGAGAAGAAAACTTCTCGTAAACCTCTCTGGCTGACGGAGAGGAGAGACAGAGAAAAAAAAAGGAAAGAGGTGAACACTGGCGCATATACGAAAAAAATATATATATCTCTAAAGTTCCTTGAGAATCGGTAAAAATTTAATGTGCCCTGACACGAGAACTTGACCTGTAGCGTTTCGTATATGTATATAATTAACGACGCAGTGTAGATGCACGAGTTCTCGAAAAAAGTTTTTTCTGGAACTTGCTAAATCTTTCATAAAATACTATATCGTGGTCAGTTTTAAAAAGTGGATCCTTTATAAGTTAAAATGAACAGAACTTTAGTACTATTTGAAACCCAGGGAATAAGTTAGCTAAAACGTAATCTCTTGACGCTTGGATTGTCGCGGGATGTTTCTTTTTATAAGAGTTGCAAGAGGTTGAATTATGACATTTTCCTTCTCCAACGAACATTGAAAAAGTAATTTTAAAAAAAAGAAAGAAAACGGACAGCATGTACCGGTATGTCACCTCTGAGAACTATTATCGTGATTTACACTGATAGTTTTCAAACATGGTATCTTTATAGATAAAGAGAACACACATTATTATTTCTTAATATTTAAAGACCAGTTAAACTGTACAACAATAAAAATTAATTAATTAGAAAGTAATTATGCTCATTTTCACTCGGCTGTGATCAAGTATTATGCATTTTACATTCTCTATACAGTTGTTTTCTTAAAAGGATAGACGGGAGCAATAGT
>JAGDQP010000134.1:132586-174800 GCA_022664845.1 Lepisma saccharinum
TATATATATTATTGTAGCGTAGGCCTTAGGACTTCCTGTATGAAGAAAAGTTTTGCAGATTCAGAACTAAATTATTTTTGCTGCCACCACTGAATCCTCATGATCTTGTAGCTACGGTTGCGATCTCCAGAAGGCACAGAGGTTCCGTCAGTTTTATCGGGTGATTTGTGGTATGGTACCCACTGGCTGCTTACCTTTCCCATCTTCTTGTCTTATTACAGCTATAATAATAATAATAATGTAGCATTAGGCTTCTGAAATCAAGAACTTAAAATAAGACTGACTGGAATGAAATTACCACCATATTGTAATGTGCTTGCTTTTTTTGTGCACGTGGTTCCTGGTTCAAATCCGGTGGTTGTTCGAAGTCCACTGAAAAATCGTAGGTTCCGTCGTTAGAAGCTCACAAGTTTGTTAAGACTTAAATCACAATTCAAACAAGGAAATGCTGAATGTATGGGTTGTTCAGTTTTACTTATGATCCCAAATTATGTTTTGAAGTTCGTATCAAAAATAATTTCGTGTGGTGATTTTCCAACATTTTGAAATAATAAATGCAACGTAATTTGCTCATTAAAATTCATTAAATAGAATTATTTTCAATGGATACACTGTTTCGAAAGTCCAATAAGCCACATAGTATGTTAAAACCGAGCTTTAAAATGAATGTTCCACATGTTGAGTACTTCCCATGTGTATTTTCTGTGTTGCCAGGTTGTGAACATTTCGGGTGTTCAAATATTTTTCCTTGTTCATTTTTTATGAATGTGAATGTATGTATTTTATAGTGTGTGATATATGTTGAAAGATGAATATTACTGAGCGCTACAATTTGTTCCTGTCTTCATTACGTTTTTAAATTGACAGTTGTGTTTTCAAAATACTCACTCACGATACTTACACCTCCTCTTCAGTGTTAAAAAAGGATGCAGATAAATATCCTGGTTCTTCCCGTGTCTTTCACATTTTATCCAAGATATTTTATACGTCAGAAAAAAAAAAGTCTTACGTACCTGAACGTCCCTAAAAATAACGGCTGCGCGAGACACTAACACGAGGAATGCTTAAAAAAAAAAAAAAAATTCCCCGGCGACCCTACGCCATCCGAATTCCTAGTTTACTTTACGACGACTGTTTCTTCTTTTTCTATTTCTCTCCGTTCTCTTTAGTAGGCTTGCAACTAGATAATATTTATGACCAGATATTAATTATTCTCTCTCAAGCTACTTACGGTGTTTAAGTTGGGCGTAGCCTGTACTTATATTTCAAGACACATTTATGTAGCATTTCCAGTGTCAAAATTGTAATTCATTTAATATATATAAATATTTGCAGGTTCGTATCGGGGGCTGCTTATGGCTACTACAATTAGCCACGCAAATGACCGCGTTGTATGGTGGTGCAGTATAATCAAAGGGTTTAAAAGAAAAAAAGAAAAAATAGTATTTCTTTGGTGTCTAGCAGTTGTAAGAAAAACAGTAGCTGTACAGAAAATGGCCGATGCAGTATACTTTCTAAATCCGACACGATCGCAATATCGAACAAATATTTATTCCATATAGTGTTATTGTGATTGCAACGAATGTTAGTAATGTTGCAAGATAATTCAGACTTGGAAATTTTCCGGGATTCTAAGTGTACGTTCAGGGTTTCTTACTCCCTAATAAACTTGTAAACTTTATTTTGTATGGGCCATTCTAGGAACTTTTATCTTCGGTCCGTCACGATTATATTGTAAAGGCATTGCTAGTCCGCTTCTCTTGCTGTTTAGCTTTCAATTTTTATTTATTTATTTTGTCTCTGACTGATAAACTTTGTAGCTGCAAAGTAAGACCAATCAGCAACAGCTGCGCCCTTGAAGTAGAAATGCATTGAATTGTCTTCTCATTTACATATATGCTTCCATATTTTGTACAAAAATAATAATGCATCACACCTTCAATATTTTTCTTTCTTTCGGAAATTATATAAACTTCTCGGTAGGGACTAGAATGTGACCCAGACTTCGCCAGGTTTTTACCCCACCCCAGCTAGTTTTTCTTTTCGACCAGCTAGCTTTACTTGCCAGTTTTTTTTTTTTTTTTTGTCACAGAGAAGAATCATCTCCCAAAGCAAAAAAAAAAAAAACATCAAAATGAGACATTCACAGAAAGAGAAGTGAATCGTTCTATTAGGGGGAAAGAGCCCACACACGAACTTTTATTTAAAAATAAATAAACAGTTGCGGTTTTTTTTGTTATGGCTGGTAGAACGAAAAAAAATACTATTTTTCCCCCTTCAACAGAAAGCTGTTTGTATATACTACACCACCATACACTGTGGTTGTTTGGGTGGCATATACGGTCAGGGGCAGATTGTAGTCTCCACTTAAAAAAAAAAAATAAGCGCTGATTACACGGAACATGCGAAAGAAGGAAATAATGCTCATAATTAATTATTTGTGTTCTACCGAAAGTGTCAGGTGTTTCACGGTCTGTTTAGTCCTCACCAATCGTCCCGATCTTCCGCTTACCTTTTGGTTTTAGTGTACGATGCCAAGGAGTTGGATTCTTCTTGCTTTCGCCTTTAGTTGTATCTTCTGTTGGACCATTTAGTATACAATCTCTGTACAATCAGTGTCGTGGCCAGTTCCCTTCTGCTGCCCATTCCAATGGTACGTATGCCATTTTTTTTTAACGCATCCCACTTTCCGAAGATTACTAATGATGATGAATCTCAGATACAAATTTCTCTTCAACGTTGAGAAATTGTGGAATAAGGAAAGAAAGTATTCGAATTTTAAAAGACTAAAGGATAATTAGAAACTTGTCCTGTCTGTGACATAGTAATGTGGGGTCAGTCTAATGACGTATTTACTTGGTGGGTCCAGAGCTCCCCCCTCAAATTCAGATTTATATTCAAAATTTGTATAATTTTAGGCGTAATGAATCATTCTATTTTATGTACATTTCATCCTCCGCTGAGGGCCATAACTGAGATTTCCTACGGTTTCCACCAAACGGATATTAGAGTCGTACCTCAACAAAGGTGATGGTCGCTCGCCAGCTTCCCCGTCCTATTCTCGGAAGATGATGGCCGAGGGACGCCCCTGAATAAATGAAAATAAATAAAATGCAAGGTTGTGTAAACTTACTTCGGACATGAGTACAACTCAACTCAAACTCAAGTCACAAAAGTTGAGCTAAGCTCGTACCAGAGGTTTGTCGTTCTGCCTTTGTTTTTTCTGAGTCTGCCTTTGTACTATAATACTTTAAGACTTCCTTCCTTCCCAAATCTCCTTCTCTACCTTATCCCGACCTAATTATGGTTTAGCTTCCAATAATTTATATTCCTTTAATCGTAATCCTTATGGCGTTAAAGTACGAGACAACCGTCCATATTCTTTGGTAATGTTCACGTAGATTTTTATTTCTCTTGAATATCTTGGAATATGCTATCCTGTGTGGATAATTATTTTCGCTTCAGGTCAAATAACTGTATATTAAAGTTTACAATGTGTGTACAGAACCTTAACTTTTTCAGAATTCATTACATTAACCGCTCGAAAGGTTCTTCTTGGTGTTCCATGATTATCTTCAGCCACAATGCCATGATTTTCATCGCCTGTGTTTCAAAACCACGCTCAACGTAGATCCAAGCAAACAACATAAAATACTCTTTCCATTCTGAAGTGGGAGTTATATATATAGAATCCCAAGCAACATTAACGAGTTCGAAAGTCAAGGTTTCCAAGGGAAGGGCATACATATATACACACATACACACAAATAGCCAGACTACATTCCTAAACCCTTGATAAGCCTTATCATGACATATTTACAATGTTAACTATGAAACAGTTGCCATTTTATTAGTTTTCTTTCCGGTAGTTACAGTTGTAGTATCATGAACAGTTCGTCTGTATCGTTGCAGCATCTTCCATGGACCAAGTGTTCGGTATGTCTGTTCTATTTGTAGCGACTAGATTTTGTGTGTGTGTGGGGAGGGAGTATTTTTTTAAATCTTAACTTACATAAAATTTCCTTTACAAAATATTTATGTATCCTAGGTAGGCAAGCAGCTGTTTTATATTTTATATTGTATTTATCGGTATATATTTTACATTTAATATGATGCAGGCTACCGACGTCATCTATGACATAAACCTTCGAATGTCAACAGGGATGACGTTTCTCGACGAACACGTTTTTAGGAGAAAATAATGTGAAAGTATTGACCATGTCATTTGGGGTTTAAGAAAGCAGTAAAAAAAAACTTGGATTAGCGATGTGAGAATAGGACGCAAACCCATGTCGCTGCCTCAATGCTGATCCAATGCCACTAGACGATGACTACCAATGCATATTAGTACTACCACCACAATTATTATTATTATATAGATGCTGTTTCTAATGACACGTAACCAGTAATTTCAACAGTCAAGCTTTTGTCTTTACGTCTTCCGTAGGCTATCAAGACTAGTGTTGCCAACGAGACGAGATTTAGTCTGTCTCGTCTCGAAAATCTCTTGTCCACAGAGTGTCTCGTCTCGTGGCAACACTAATCAAGACCGCTTATTGATTGATAGTTGTAATTTGTGTGCCAAAGTTATACCATAAGTGTTCAAATAGGTATCGCAGATTAATATATACAAAAAGATATCAAAAGTTAATGCATTTTGCAGTGCCAATGGTGCCCCGAAAACCGCCCCTGCATTTTGAGGTGTAGAAGAGATGAATCTAAAATGTAGAATTGCACATTTTTTTTAGTGAAACAGAATCTAAAACTGAAGTTTACATAGAAACCGGAACTTTTAAAATCGAAAACCGTTTTTTTTTTAAAATCCAAAAGCTGGTTGCTTTTGGTTAAAAAGAAATAGAAAACGCGATTATGTGTCCATCATTAATTCAAATGTCAGAACATGTTAGAAGCGTTGTGTAACGAAATTAATATTAATGCACATAATCTTTACACTATACGTAGAAATGAAACAATTGCTCCAGTGTAACGGGAGAGCGACTGTCAGTTATGAACAAGAGAATTAACCGGTACAAATGTTCCATTACTTTATTTTTATAAGTAAAGTGCTACAGTAAAATTAAAAATGGCGACCACAGCGTTAAACAGAAACACGTTTGTTCGTAGTCTAAGGGTGAGTCACGGGTCATGATTTTACCTTCTATATACACACAAGAAAGTACATTTTTATGTAAAGCCAAAATTTTTTTAGGGTTTTTTTCTAGTCTCTCCTTGGCTACGTTTTTTTTTTAAATCATACCCAGTGGAAAATGAGAGTGGTTTATATCTAAGTATAGAATTTAAGTTTCTACAATACAAAAGCGAGATACTTTATTAACAGCCAAACTCCGACCAACGTCTGTTGTGTTAATTCTTGTATCCCTATTGGAGCTTGTGGGGACGACTAGTAAAATACCAGTCAAGTCACATTGTTTTCAATAAGCGTCACAGGAATTAAAATAGCTGATCCTATTGTTTTGCAACAGACAGAATTATGGTCTAGAGATACGGTTGCGAATTGTGTAGTATGTTCATGTATCACAACGTGATAAGAATGATATCTGCCCATTGTAGAAATACTGTTCGGTTTTCTCTTCAGCACAATAGTAACAAAGTTTTTTTTTTTACAATGTTGATCGTTAATGTCACTCCTAAATTAACAGCAGGCAGTCATGTATATTATCTGTTCACATTTTAGCCCCCCCCCCCCACACACACAAAAAAACGTCAGTTGAAGTGGGTCAACAGCTCTTGCCTCGAAGTTTTGGTCTGACGCAACTGCACCAAAATTTTCTCGTTCTCTCTCTCTCCCTCTCTCTTTCTCTCGCACAACACACACTAACTCAAAGACTTTCCGTCTTTCTTGGGATATAAGCTATAGTAGTGTTAAAGTGTGTGCAACAGCGCCCAAGGAAGGCCCATTCATAATTAAACGAAAGATCCGCCTCCGCTGTTTAAACTAGTTTGCTTGTCAGAAACCAAATGTGATGGATTATGGGAGGGAAGCGGAGGTTATAAAGAGGAAAATCAATTCCAAGTCCAGTTTGTTAAAGACTATAACCTACAAAATAGAAATCAATCTTCTCGTACTTACATTATGTGAACTGAAATTAATGACATTTTTGTAATTGATGCTCGCTCATTTAAAAGTATTGTATTTATTAACATGCTGTATGTTAGTGGAATAAACTTTAATAATCAGCAAGAGTCTAGACCAGTCCGGGAGACCATACGTTTCATATTATAAGTACATCGACGTAAAACATGAATGCAGCAAAGTCTTATCCGATCCACGAATATTGTCACTACGATCTCCTTTCTGATTCAAGTTTTACTTATCCTGGACAAACTATTACTAAAAGCCGAACGTAGAGGCAAACTTAGCCGAACTTAGAGGCAAAAGGAAGTCAAATTATACTCGTACGTGTAGACTAGCAGATTCTTCGTCCAAAATTTTTAATGTTAAAGCAGTTGATTCTTTATAAGTTCCAAGATTGACAAGTATGTAAATGTAAAGAGTTTTTACTTAAAGTTGTTAGGTAGAGAGTTTTTTTTTTTTTTTTTTTACTTTTAATCTTTTGGAATTGATCTACCTCAGTTGGCATGTGTAGGTAGAAACATGTTTAGATTTTGAGAAGGGTAATCAGCACGTTTTATCTTCCATGGGATTTGTAATCTTTATAATCGATATTGATTAAACTTCTGCTTATAATGTAAGAAATGGGGGTTATTATTTCTGTTTGAGATAGCTTGCATTGGAACTATGTATCAAATTCTCTATTACGTCTTTTCCTGTTTCATTGCTCTTGTAGAACAAGGCACACGGGGAGTTAATAATGTTATTCTTTACCTCTTGAAATATGAACAGCATTAAACAGATAAAAACAAGAATTAATTTGTTAACATTTGAATTGGATAGCTTTTATAACTTCACATATATGCTCTATTTCCTCGAACTGTAATAATATGTTGCTTCAGCTCAGTTGAATAGTGTTCTAATGTTTCGGGATTTGTTTCTGACTTTCGAGTTGCAAAAAGTCTGTAAGTGATCCAGACCTTACTTCTATGAAGAAATAAATAATAATCCAGATTTAAATTTAAAGGTAAAGAAATGTTGTTGGGAACAATTCTGGCCATAAATGACAATACAATTCAGATTATTTTCCTCAGGTCATTGTTTTTTTGTTTTGTTTTTTGGTGGTGGGGGCGGGGGGGGGGAAGCTTTGTACTTTCTCTTGTAATTTAACAATTTCTGTGGTTAGGCCCTATATCGTATCTTATTGTCTTCAATATAAGAACATTATTGCCCTTTGCTCATGTTTGCCGTGCCTCCGTTGGATTACTAATTTAGCTTATCGCCTTATAATCAAAGGGTTCTGGGTTCGATTTCTGGTGCGGACACATTGAACGTAGTATTTCTGAATCCACTTTAAATTATTGCCAAGGTCTCTTGCTCTTCCTTAGAATGTAGTTTCCACATGATAGAATCCAATGTCAACTTCACCATTATTCAACCTTGCCCAGGGACCTTCGGGTCATTAACCCACTTCCGAGCAGTGCACCTATCATCATCATCATCATCATCATCGAATGGACATAATATAATAGTCCTACTTTTCGAACAAGTTCTTCTGAACAGCACATGCTAATTTAAAACTTTCACTGCAGGATTTCGAACCCAGGACCGGTTCACCATTACAGTTGAAATTAAAAGGAATATAGTGTCGAAGTATCAACTCCTATTTAACATTAAAGGAAATAAAAGTCACATCTATAGGTATATTTATATAGAGGAATTAAAGATCCACATTTCGTTTCTTTTAATTTAACGAAAAACAAGCATATATTCTTTTGCGCACTATATGCAGGGAAAGAATATCATATCTGACATTTGCAGACTTGTCAACCTAGAGACCAATCGTGAGGTTTTGCAACCTGGAAGGGGAAATGCGGGAGATTGCGTGAGAAACTAAAAAACATACCAAAGAGTTACAATACAGACGTTAATTATCACGAAAGTACTGTACAAAACACACACAGCGTACGGTAACATGTAATTTCAATTTTCAGACTAGGTTCTACTTGAAAAATTATATTAAACCAGCAGCTTTTAAAGTATTGAAATAGTTTACGATCTGATCAGTTCAACAATTCTTCTCCATACCATACATCAGCCACTATGTTTTTGAATGCTGCCGCTCTAAAAAAGTATTTTTTTTACTTCACTTTATAGCGTGAGCTTTAAATTTTGCACTTTTTTTTAATGCGTGAGTTTGTAGGTTCTTTACGTGAGTAGATGCTTGAATGCGTGTGACTCACGCATTTTGCGTGTGAGTTAACATGCCTGCGCTTGGACTGTTATGAATAGGTATCGATACTGCATTCATGAGTTTTCTAGACAGCTAAAAGCTACATATGAATAATTAAAAAATCAATGTCGGTTTGCTTTGAAAAATAAGTCCGCCTGAGTCTACAAATTTAAGCTGATGAAGAGGTCATATGTATAGAAACTAGGTCAATCATTGTCAGGTTTACTTCCAACATCTAATCAGTATTTATATTCCTTCTTTCAGCAGATTTGCGAATGATTTTTTTTTCTTTTCCCTTTCCTTGACAAATGTTTACGTAGCAATCACATACGGAGGAGGTAACTCCAAAGCATGATAGTCTCTTAGGCCAAAGGTAATAAAACGTTTACGATGAGTGGACAGGTTTCGTGAAATGTTGAAAAGAATTTTTTTTTTTAAAAAAAGAAGAAATATGTGCTATACCCTCTACATATCATTTAACAGAATCTAATAATAAACATGAGTATGAGAATTTACATCATAAGTAAAGGAAAAGAACATATATGTCTACATGACTCATCGACTTTCTTGCCAGATAATAAATTGGTTGAGCATCTCCGACATTTTAAAAGGAGGAGGAAGAAAGTTCAAGGCGGAAGTCCTCGGAAGCGATGTGACTTGAATCTTATTCTGGTGTACCAAGGTTCTCTATTGTTAGGACTGGCATGATGCAAATATGTACCTACTCAGTTGACAGTAAGCAAGTTGTTCAAGATGCTGTTATGCGAATAACTTTCTCGTTAACAGTTATCGGCCATTTTATGCAGCTAGCATTTAATGAAGCCGCTACTGTTAACGTTTAACGAACCAGTTACTCTATTCAAAGAATGAATCGATAAGGTGTCCCTTTATAGCTTAATCGACGTTTAGTGTTATTTTCTTGCAATTGGACAAGTTTAGACTCTCTATTCAAGTATTCTATTACATTCCGTTAAATTTTGGCTACTTCGTTAAATAAGGCTAATGAGCAAACGGGCCAAAATTGTTCCTACTACTTAAAATGTATTATAAACTGTAATGTAAGACAGAAATAAAACTTAGGTAGGGTCTAAGTGACATTAGGCAGTACTAGTAAAGGGATACTAAAGCAACGTTAGTTTCACATCAGGCAAACCCGTTTCACTCAAAGTTACTCAGGGTGGTGGTGTGTCCTGGTTTGACATGCTTTGTAATCGGTATGGTATCTTATACTAGATATTCGAAATTAAGGGGAATGATCCAAAAGTATTTTTATGTAGCTTTAAAGTTTCTGTTAGCATTTCTTTAAAGCTTGAAGTATGGAATAAATTATAGTTTAAAAAAAATATTTTCTGCTTAACTGCACTCAAATTTGAATAATCAACGTTAAAACGAAAAAAGGCGGGAAAACCTATTTGGATTCCACCTTAACACAGTTTTTTCTCCTGACTTTTTTTTTATATATATATTGTGCACGACTTTCGTAATTCAAAGATCATTCATTCATTCATTGATTTTTTAAAAATGTAAATGAAGGTCATTTATGCAAATCATTCACATATTTTCCTTCCTCCACACTCACTTAATTTTGTGAACGTCTTTTCAACCCTGTAACGCCCAAAGAGTTTTCATTAACATCAACGCCCAAAAAGCGGGCGGTTGTTTCTGTCTAATCAGACCTTCATTTGTTTTCATTGCTATATTCATTTCTGTTGAATGTACGACATTTTCTAACATTATTTTGTATTTTTCAAAACAACCTTGAGGTTAACTGAAAATTATTTTGAAAGGTAATAATTGTATAACATAAACGAATTGAGACATTTTCTAGATAAGTTTAATGTCTAATAAGAATCATATATTTCATGTAATCAGCTCCAATGAAAACGTGGTTGTAGTATGACGGAAGTTGAATGTTAATTGGCATATTTGAATCATATACACTGTAAAAAAGAGTGTATATGATTCAACTCGTTAAATTTTATATGTAGAGGTTCTGAATAGCGCACACCATTTTGAATACGAGTAAAATTCAAATATAAAATATATCTACTAAAAATGCCTTGAAAAGATAATATATATATATATATAAAGTCTTTAAAAGGCTTGTTTTTTCAAATTAAACATTTTTTTCGTAGAAGTTCGGCAGCCATAATTCCAGGTAGAAAAAGTAAGATGGCCCCTGATGTATTACTTAATCCTAAATTTTCGCACCGCCGCGCCGCGCCGCGCCCCCGGCCCTGTCCCAGAAAAGCATTTTAAAACTTCTTGTTTCTTTTTGTATAAACAAATCAGTCCATTATGTTATCTGATTACTAATATGTTACAACTTTATACAGTTTGTTTTTTGGACCATCTGGATTTCATAACCATAATTATGGGGCTACTTAAGAACTCTCCTCGCGCCCGCTCCCACTTTTTTAACAGTTTTGTAAATATTTTTTAAAAAACTAGAACACTATAAAAAAATGTTAGAACATAGCACACTAAAACTTACAAATTACTATGAAATACAATGAACAGCAATTTCGAGATCTTGTCCATTGATGAGTGATATGTTTTCAAAGATTATGACGTCATTACTTAATTGAAGTCTTTGTACTCATCAGTCGATAAGATCTCGAGATCGCTGTCTGTTGTATTACATAGTAATTTGTAAGTACTAGTGTGCTATGTTCTAAAAATCTTGATAATGCTCGTAGATTTTGAAATATTTTGAAAATTTATAGAAAAAAGTAGGGACGAGGGGGGGGGGGGTTCTTAACTTATTTTCCACTGGTGAATGCAATTTTTGAAAGGGTGTTTACGTGAAATGTGTTTTATATATTGCACCAAAGCTTGCTAATTCCTTTAGTAGAGAGAACTTGGCTGTACTTGGAATCGTTGGCAGATAGTTACTTCGCCTTGACATGTTCGAGAGGAAATTACTTAAAATTACTACACCTCTGCTTTGACGTATTAAAAATATATGTTGTCTTGGACGACTTAACCGTGCATTTATATCAAATTTGATTTTACAAACTTTCTGATATCTTTCTATTAACTTATCCTTGATTGAAATTACAAAATTCAAACTGGAACAAAAAAAATAAATTATGGTATCTTGTTGTATTTGGGTTAATGATTGGCTTTCAAGGATAATGTGCTGAAATTGTTCAATACAATATGTTTACACCCTTGTTAACTTCGTTTTCATTGAAACTTGTTACTATTATTAAAGACTGTTGTTGGGGACACAGATTATGTTCAAACCAACATTAAAAATGTACGTAGTTTCACACCAGATGATTGCCGGGGTGGCCTAGAATTCAGGCGTTTCTTCCTCCCTTACGGAAAATAAAGCTTCCCTCCCCTTTGTTTTTTCCGATGGGGCAGTAAAACCAGTTGGCTTTCACTTGTTTTTATTTCCAATTATTTAGTCCGAAAATTGCGAAATCATGCAATGTCAGTTAAGTAACTGTTTGCATATCTTTTGCAATCTACTTCGTGATAGTGCTGCCATCATGATGATGCAGAAACACAAAAAAAAAAGATAAGAAAGTAAGTAAAAAGCCATTATTATCTCTTTGTAACACTTTTGACCAAGGTCAAACGTCCATTACTTGTTGTTACTATTGCCTTGTCACCTCTTCTTGTCAAATGAAATAATATACAAAAAAAGAGGGAAGCGTGAAACTCGGAGGGGGGGGGGGGGTTATGGAGGATAGAGATATCTGAGAAGAGGTGAGAACGATTTGTCCTTGTGTTGCGGAATCATTTTCCTCTCCGGGTTGACCGGCGGAAGGAAACGCTCGCGTGACATTAGTTCATTTGAATAAAGACGGAAGGGTGGGAAGGAGGAGGGGGTGGACTCCTGGTAGTACGGAAATCTGATTTGCAACGTAAATACGTCTTGTGACTTACTAACACACGCTATCATGTAATTACTTTAATTGAAAAAAAAAATCTGTGTTATGTGTGTGTGTGTAGAACGGGTATTACTTACTGTGTGGGACGACATTTCCAAGAGATTTGTAGTTGCATCTGTCTGACATAAATTTTAATTTTAGAGTTTCAGTAGCCACATGAAAAGAAAAGCAGAAATCGTGCAACGACGATAAGCTTGGAAATATACCACGCGAAGTTTCCGGTGGTTATTACGCATACAAGTATAATCTACATTGAATTGATATTAACTTAACGTAGCGTGTGTAAATAAGTGTTGACACATGGTCACCTTTACTCATTTATCTTAAAACATATGTTTCTGATTATAACGAGCAAATGTTGTCTTTGGTCAGTAATGTGTGGCATTATATATAAAAGGCTCGTTTCCCCCTTTTCTATATCTTTCATTCAATCTTTTCATGAGGTGCCAAAGACAGATATTAGAGTTCCATCCTCCTTAAACAATAAAGCAATTCCATGAATTTGTAAATATTAGTACTTACATTATTAGGCTAATTTTAAGAACAGCAACAAACTGACACAAATTATACAATTAGGTATTTCCAACGGATTGATGTCTTGACGACCATCCACCATGTTCCGACAAGGATATGACACTTTAAAAAATTTGCAATTAGATAACAATAATAAATTGATGCATGCTTGCGGCTATTGCCCAATTTGAACAAGATGACAGCTGTTTTGTCTTTGATTATTTAATTTCTAATCGTTGTAACAACAATTTTGAAAATTAGAAAGGTTGAAAAGTCTAATATTACTCTTTCCCAATTCCATGTCCGTTCGACATGATACTTGTTGGCAGCTACTAGTTAATTTTGAACAAATTTTATAATGTTAATCTTTAATGTACGAAATAATAGTCAAGGTCAAACTAAAGCGGATAATACATTTTTCTCAGCAAAATTAAGAATGTTAAGGTTGTCAATTATTCTTTGATTTTCTTGTCTAGTCTGTAATGAGATCTATTAAACTCTAAAATATTTTGTTCAACATCATTTCAATGCTTTAATTTAACATCATCTGGAAAATGTATCCTTCTTTTGATTTGTATGCTCTTAATCCTTGGTGTGAAAAAAAAAGAGTATAGAGAACACCTGACTTAGATTAGCAGTATTTAACTCTTACTATGTTTGGAAAATTTTTTCAAAATGAGAATTCGAGAATTCTTCAATCTACATTCGTATGTTTACAAACATTAAATAGCATATATTTCCAATGTGTGCGCAGCGGCTGGTTTACACGTGTTTCGCGAATTGTTCCAGTATTTTCAGCGAAATGACCCTTGGTGTAAGTCTACGTTGATTTAGAATAATGAGATCACAACGATGTGTTAATGCCGTGATAGGAAGGACATCGAAGAGACACTATTGAAATAAGTTATTTTTAGCTAACCCTACGATATGTCCAAGTGTTAGGCCTACATTCTCAATTACGTCGCCATGGAAAAAATCTGTGGCTGAGGACAGTAAAAGAAACATAAAATGTTTGGAAACTCCTACTATATAGTATATACTGCAACATATTCTAATGTAGTTTGTAGGCGTAGCTTCGTGGTAAAGTTTATGATTTGGATAGAACGTCTTCCATTGGGTCTTTGAGTTCATTATTTAATGACACCTTTATAACAGTAATTGCAACTGCAGATAAGGCGAATGCTAAAGCAAGATCCACAGTCCTTTCTTCCTTTACGTAAAGTGTTTATTGCAAAGCAGTTTTACACTATTAAACAGCTACATATGATTTCAAAATGCAGTGAATGTGAACAATTCGTGACTGGTTCCACTTTCTATATATACTGTACGTTGAATTATACGGTTATCATACATTTAAAGTCAATATTGGAGTGCACATAAAAATAGTTAATCAATTAGAATCTTTGTGCTCATTATTTAAATAAACCTTTACAACATGGTAATTTCAAATGTAGAAATATGCATAAGGTAATTTAACCTTTTCTTTCTTTACGTGAACTGTTCGAAGAAAGCAACTTCATACTACAGTACTTATGCACAACTAATAATTTACAAAAAGTAATATAAGTGGGAAAAGACGGAGATAAAGAAGAAGAAGAATCAGCTAAAATAAAATAATTAACTTTGCTAGTCGTGCACAATGAGATAACATTTTGTCAAACTTTTTATTTATTATTCAGATCCTATTTCAGAAATGTGAATTTGTATTATTAATAATAAGAAAAAAAAATCCAGTATCGTGAATCGATTTTGAAGTTTACCATGTTTAAAGAAAAGGTAAAATAAAGCACTTTTTTTGTTCCGTTTGTCTTACGTCTAGAAATATCCTGTGAAATTTGGTACACATTATACAACTTAATTTCTACATTTTTAACTCTAACAATAACAACTGCAAATGCATGTTTCAAACAGAATTTCTTGTAAGGAGAAATACACTGTATTACTTTTAAATAAAACACTATCCATAGTTATAGCATGAAAACATCTTTATGTACTCCGCAATATATCGTTAGCTTTCATTTTATATGTGCGTATTTCAGAGATATTTTCTTAGAAGCTACTCTCTCCAAGACGAACCTTGTAACACATTTTAAGGAAGTATTTGTTTCATATATTTACAAATTAGATACACAAAGTACAAACAATTAAAGAGCAAAAGTACCTAACCATAATCAGTTTAGTATTTTTTTACGACTGAAAGGGAGAAAGCCCCCGAAACAAATTCTATATTGCTACAAACATTAATATAAGGTCTCAGCAATTGTAAGTTTACACTTCTTTGCACATGAAATTCAATGCACTAAAATATTATATGAAATAGGTTTTAATCCCAGATTTCTACAGTATAGCGTTACCAAACACATCTTATTTTCCGAAATTATCAGGTTTTGTTATAATCATTAATTTTCAACTATTATAACAATATATGTAATTTGGAAACACAACATATTAGTCTCTACAATCAGAATAAACAATCAACTAAAATTTACATAAGATCTCCGAACAGACGACATTCTTTAATGTTGATTTTCAAGCCATTTTATCAATATTTTTAGCTGATTCGTAAATACAAAACATGTGAAACGCGACTTGTCTAAAATAAGTTAGAAGCGAATTATTAAACTGATATAATGATTGAGTCTAAACTAAGACCTATCGAAAGCTATATTTTGTATATTTACTTTACTAAGTTCTTGTTAAGGAAGATAAGCATATTGGCATGTTCTGGTGTCAGTCTGCTTCTTAATTCATTATAAGTCCTGCTGTCGAACGTTTGGTCACGTCTTTAAGTGGAACGTTTGGTCACCTTATCATCAGTCTCCTGAAAGTTGAATTATTTTCTTCTTCTTTCATTTGATGGTTTAAATATTTGTTTAATTCATTGTTAATTGTTAGTAAAAGTAGGGTTACCAGACGTCCTGCTTTCGGATTCCATGTCTTCATTTTTTTTCACCTTGTCGTCCCCGTCCTTCCTTCTTTTCTAAATACCTTGTCCTTTTCAAATCATCCTATTTTGTTATGATAATGTTTTTATAAGAAAGGTTTTTTCCTGAATCTAACGCAGACATTGAGGCATGGAAACTGTCACTATCCATCTTAGCGACCCGAAAACTATAGATTCAACACTAATATCGATCTGTCCGATTATGTTTAAAATGTCATCTTTCCCATCCCCACTCCTGGGGGTGCTAGGGATTTCTTACCCTCGCCACTCCCCAGTATTTCTTTCCAGATTGTAAGTCACGTGTACCAAGTTTAGTTGAAATTAAAACAGGGGTTACATAATTATGCAGAAAAAATGTATTTTAAAGTGCTTGGCAACACTGAAAAACTTGGATGTTTGAGAGACGGGTACACCCACAGTATGTTTTCTATAGTGTTGAATTATGTTTATGCCAAGTTTGGTGTATATACTTCCAATGGTACAGAAACCATTTGAAAAACATATTTAGGTTGCCAACACTGACGAAATTGGTACTTGTGCGTTCAAAGTAAAATGCAATAAATCTCTTTGAGGCAAAAGGTCTAACAATGTACCAAAGAAGTACATGATTGGTACAGGTGTTTAAGCGTGATGCGCGAACATCGTTCCATTCATTTTTATTTGTAGGTCTATAGATTTACATGTGTTGGTTGTTTGTTACTCGTAAGATAATTTTATGCCCATGTTTTTCCGTAAATTTTCAGTTTTCATTTTCCGGAAATTTTTCCGTCTTTCGCTTTTCCGGAAAGTTTATTTTCCATTCCCGTTTTTTCGGAAAATGTGGCAATTTTTTCGGAATTTCCATTCCCTAGTTTCTACAGGTTGAGAATCACTGGGTCAGAGGGTCGAAGTAGGAGGTATTGAAGTTTAGGTCTGTTCGGAGTATAGTGATTACTTCGAAGCGCTTGTAGACGCTATGATAGAGCTCAGAGTTAACTTCTGTGACTGGGTTTTGTTCAGTCACTTCACAGGAATGTATGGTTGGTGCATACCTTAAATCAGTTTTCCGCAAACTAATTTCAAGTGCGGACCAGTTTTATTAGTTGGTAAGTTCAACGGACCACCCTACGCATGCCCAAGGGCAGGCATCGAGGACCACCTGTGGTCCGCGGACCACATTTTGCGGAACGCTGCCTTAAATTAAAGCCAGGGCTGCTATTTCTCTTCATTGTGATCTAATGCATGAAGCTTTACTTGAATAAGAAGGTAGCCTGTGGTTTTACGATATTGGGAAGACTTAAGGTATCGATCCATCACAAGGAAACTATATATCATGCTTTCAAATCGCCATAAAAGATAGAGCTGTACTTTGAATTAATATTCGATTTCAAACAATTTTTCGATATGAATGTTACTCGCTTTCGAATGATTTTTTTAAATGTGTAATATTAATTTTCCTACTGTATTTCGATATGAACGACATTCGATTTTTAAAAATATTTCGATGTCAGAGAGAGATATTCGGTTTCCAATATTTTTTCAGTATCAACCATATCTACTGTTCGATATCGAAATTTCGAAATGGCATAATTGTAAAGAAAAGTTGTATGTGAAGTATTAATGAGAACTCTGAAGCAACCCAGAATCGAACCCTGTTCGTGCTGGCCATTCTATTTGAGGCCAGCACTTTCGCCAGACCAATACCGGAATGGTACTTATAATAAAGGTCATTCATAACAGCTATTCCCTATTTCCGTTCATCTCTTAGACTTCTGTTAAACCACGGCCACTACTTTGGTATGTTCTTTCCATTGATGTACATGTTAGTTACTTTATCTCTCTCAGAAGTAGAATTATTTTTAATTTCTGTTTTCGTGTGGAATTTTACTTCATGTGTATTTTAACAGATTAAGCTTTTCAAATGTACAGTTTTCCTAAAATATGTATAAATAATAGTTAAATATATATAAAACGTTGTATGTGTATTATCAAGTGGGGAAAATGTATTATCCATGTTTAAAACAACGCATTTTTATAAAGCAGAACCTGTCAAAATAAACATGACGAATAACTCGATGGAAACAGAAGGTTAAAATTCCACTCTATACAGAAGGTAAAGGAGTAAAACAGTTCATGTATAATTGAAGGTGGCGGAAGAGATCTAACCCTAAAACATGAATTATTAATGAGAATATAACATAAGTTTCAAGTCTAGAAACTGTTTTCGAAGTATATCCATTTTTTTTCTGTCTTAATGAAATCATTTGCTTGTCATTGTGTACTTACGTTGCGTCATTATTATGTACACATACATTTGATAAGTTCGACATACGAATTTAGTTATGTAACTTGATATTCATAAATTATTTTATGATATTGACCTTTTATTCCTCCGACATCGTTCTTATGTGAACGTTGGAACATATATGTATAAAATATTCTCATAAAAATGATATTGTCACGTAGGGTGTCTCAACTGTTTTGATGGAGAGGGTGAACTTTTGTTCTTGACCTTAGAAATAACACATGTGCATATGTTGGAGCTAACTTTACATAGATCTCCGAATCTAACGATTTTTTTTTTTCAAAGTAAAAAGCATTTATAAATATATTATATAGTTAAATAATTCAACAGTGGATTTACAAAAGGTTCGTCGTATCTTTTCTGTATTATGAGGAAACTTTTTGCTACTACTGTTTCTCATCGTATGCCGGGGGGTGGGGTAGTGTGTACGAGAGAGAATTATACAGATGGCTCTAGCAATTGCATTAGATATGAACTCTGTCCTGAAAAAAAAAAAGCCACATTTACTTACGACATCGTATATGACAACTAGTTTCTTCCTGTGAGTGTAAATAGCGTGAGAATGGTGAGAATTTTTGGGTTTCACGCAATCTAGTTTGTAATGGGACTTTTTAAAACTGAATTTGTGTTTCCATTAGAAGCATATTGGTCGATTTTAGAGAAATGAGCAAAGTAAATTGTAAAGTAATAATATGCTTTACAATAATTGATTTTTTTTCTCCCCTGAGGGGATTAATTCAGATCTAAAAAATATGGTTGCATACACTACTACACAGCTGGAAATTATATTTACTAAAGTATTAGATGTTGTACCTTCACAGTTTCGCCACCAAATCACGCTTCTCGAAAACTGTGCGTCAAGGGAGTATTTTTGTCGTAGAATTTGTCAAGAAATGACATGGTAGTTTCTGTTGGATTTTCGGTTCACCCTGTACGTTCAGCATGTAGCAAGGTAAGATCCTACTATTTACGTGGGCTTGGAACCACGCCCGGGTTTTGAATTCAAAACAGAGTATGGAGAGCATAGACCAATTATCCGTTGCCACTTGTCACTAAAGTTGTCTTTAGCCAGTAGCGGCTCGTCAGGGCCAATTGGTGAAGCACAACTTCACATAATTTATTAAGCACTCACTGAATAAAAGGAAAGTGTGTATTAAAAAAATAATAGTAAAGAAAAACTAGTTGACGCAGGCAATGAAAACTTCAAGTATTCTGAACTAATAAAGAAGATGCTCATCATTGTGTAAATGAAAAAGCGAACTATAGCGAAAAAAAAAAATCAACAACAGGATAATGGTTAATGAAACGGGATTTACCGGTATGTGTTTGGGTAGCACTTCACTTGCTTTCGAGATCACGAACCACCACTGTCTTCCCCATCAATCAAATTTGCCTCCAAAATAGCTGGGTTACATGACGTCACCACGAAACTCTGTACTAGTATTCTGCCTTAATGCTGCAGCCTTTAAATATTAATGACTTCAGCCCATGTTGTTATTGGCGTACTGAACTTGTTGATTCTAGGAGAAAGGGAGCTTAGTTCTGTGGCCTTAAATCATGGTACTATCTCGACATTCATACAGTGTAACTGAAGGTAACCAAGGCAAACTTCAGATTATTTGACTACTAGACGAACACGCTTCTGTTTCTCTTCCAGCTCCCTTGATTCAGAATACGCAATGATCAGATCTTTCCTCCAAATAATAATAATAATAATAAGAAGAAAGGACCTCGTCATCCTCAACACTCCTACATCTGTTCCACAAATCTAAAACTACCATTCACTCTTAACCATCAGTCAGGAACAAGTGAGGTATTATCCCTTCTCTGTGGCCTCCCCTCACTTCATTTCCTTCCGACTCACTTAACTTTTATAAGTTTACAATGGATGCCTTCACAGCATTAATGAATCACCAAGTAATTGGTCTCGATCTTAACTAAAGATCTTCCCCGGTTTTTTTTTTTTAACTTTTTCTCCTTCCCTCAGGCTTCTTTTTTCCTTCCTCTAATGTAGTCTACTGATGCATCTGTTTTGCACTTTGTAGACGTTTGAGTATCATTTGTACTTCATTTTTTTTTTAAGATAACATCTTTTCTTCAGTATCTTCACTTAAGTACATACTTAGTAACTTTTATTTTAGTGATTCACTTGTTAACTACTTTATATATTATCTTTACTCGTTCTGTCTATAAGTACTGTTACTATTCATTTGTAATTTTGGATTAAAGAGAGAATTAAAAAAAAAACAGTAGTGAATTTTTATACAGTGCATGTTGAATTTTGTAGTAATTGAAAGGTTCCAACAGGTCTGACGTTGGATTGATTCCAGTTGTTGATCGCGTAAGTAGAGCATCCCCTCATCCGACCAATCTTGGATGTTGTTCAGTAGTGGAAGTATTTATTATATATATATTTACCTATTGTGGATGTGTAGTCAACGTAGTACCCTTATTAGAATACATATATTAGTATATTTTTATTATATCTTTTTAGGAAAATATATTTTAGTTACTGAAAAGAGCATTTTTGAATAGAGCACAACACACTTAGCACTTGCCTGCTGAACATTAACTGTAATTATTATTAATATTGAATATGTTGACGACTATAAAAGATTTAATGACTAACAACCTGCCATATTCTGTATATAACAAAACATTGTTAAAAGTGAAGGCATTTCAATGCACTAAATCACACACACAAACAAATAACTAGCTACCTTTCATCGTTACAGGTATGCTTACAAGAAGAAAAGTTACAAGATGGCGAATTTTCTTTTCTAACTTTTCCTTCTGTTGATGCCTTCAACGGCGAAATCTAGCTAACAGTGTGTTTATTTTTGTGTTTGATTTATGTTGCAAAAATAATCAGTGCATTTATGTACGTTTACTGCCTGCCTTTGTTTTGTCATGTATATAATTTTTAATTTACCATTGCAACATCACTATTACCAAATGAAGCTTTGTATGGCTAAGAACTGCAACCATGTTTTGTTATGATCAGCACACGCGCAAAATCTTGTTTATGATTTCTTACACGCATAATAAGTTTGCATCTAAACTTTACATGGTTTTTATATTCAATAATAAAAAAAATTGATTAATTTGTGTATATTCAAGTGTCATTTTCATTCATAATTGTTAGGAAGGGAAATGGCATAGTCCTCCCACCTATCCTCACAATGTTCAGTTACCCAGTGAAATTTCAGTTGTATAATTTTTTAAGTGCAGTATTTCCCAGGTGATCCAGGGTCTTACCAACAGAAATACATTAGTACAACCATGCCCATCCTAGAAGTGTCTTTATGTGGGAAATATGAATCAATCAATTTAATAAAGACAACGATTAATTTGATAATATACCTCGTATTTTTCGGTATGTGTTTCTTTTAAGAGGTCTCAGTACCCTCACCCCATTTTTAAAGTTATTTAAAAATAACGGGAAAATGACGACCAAAAATATTTTGGAAAGGGACTCCAATAATGTTTAGGAATACCTATCGGATGACCTAATCCACAATTCAAAGTGTTTGTTTTCGATGAGAAATTTGAGCATCTGTGCTATTTTATCATACTTTACGGGCTTTTAAGTTTCTCGTCTAAATTTTGAAAATCTGAATTAGTTTACTTGGAATGAGTAAAGTATGAGAGCTAATGAGTGTTATTATGGCCACTTTTTGAAAATTTAAGTAGTCGTCATTTTCAGGTATTTTTCAAAAACCTTAAAACGTGGGTTGTGGCTCTCAAGGCCTCTTAACGCTTAGTCTCTGCGTTAATTATAATTCAAAGTGATCAAATACTGCAAACAAAAGTAGTCATGTCTATTCCAAAAGAATGTTGGAAACTATATAATAAAAATTGGTTTAATATCTTAAATCAGCGGGGATCATATCAACACTTGTTAAGGTTCTCTTAAGTAAGCTTACAGTTTGTTTTTGGTAAAACGTTTAATACAGAATATTTCGATCCACCCGCTGGAGTGGAGCTTCATGAGATCCCTTGAAAAGTACAGTAAACTTCTCAATTTGAAATCGTTAGGAATATTTAAGAAAAAGAATACAAATATCATCCCAAATTCGAGTTAACCAAAACATGAACTATTAAACAGAGATCAATTACATAATAGGTATTTAGTGTATAACACAGTACAAAATATTCAGCTTTAAAACTGTCATGTAGTGCACAAAAGTGTAATGTAAATCCTCTCACAATTGTTTGGCACTCACAGTTATGGGGTGGGTGAAGGATGCATACCAGAAAGCTGTGGCTTCTGGATAAGTGTAAACCAAAATCAACAATGTTTGCTATTTTCTATCAGTCCAAAAGTAACGAGAATGTTTTTAAGTCCAGTTATGGGAATTAAAACGGCAACTGTTTTGGACTATTTATAATTTATAGGCAGGCAGGAGGTGTAAGGTTGGAAAACATAGTATGAAAAGATTGTATAGTAACTTTATAAATAAATACTATAGATGATAAAGTTCCAGCAAATGAAACTAAATATTCTGCATTAAATGTAATTTACAAGCAAAAAAATAAAACATAAAAAACTAGTACTTTAAAGTAACTTTATATAATTAAAGTTAATAATTGAAATATGATCGTTCCTTCGATTATAAATTGTAGTTTCTCGATTTTTGTTAAGTACCACAGTTTAAATGAAATGGCAGTGTGAATGTTCTTGGTTAGCTATCTTTATTGGTACTGTTTTGTTAACTGCACTTACAACAAATGTAATCTGAAGTAGTAATTTAAATAATTTCAGCGTACTTTAACGTTGTCCCTACCGAAATTGCATTTCGCCCGACAATTCTTTCTCCGTATTTCGTGTATTGTTTTCAGTCTATCGTAAAATGAAACACTCTAATATATACGATTCCATCATTTTTATATTCATAAACAAAGGAAAGTTCACTTCAACCATGAAGAGTAAATTTTAAACGAGAAATTTATTGTATCTAGTGCTATAAGGATTTTTTTTTAATAAGTGCCAGTGTTTGTTGTATAACTTTAAATTTAAACTTAGTGTGTGTCCTTAATTTTACGTACATTACTTCCATCTCACGGATTCATTACTTATGTGCAAGGAACATTTTATGAACAGCTGTACGTGTGCTGAGTTATTTTTTTAAAAAAAGTGTAAATTTCTAATAGAATATTATTGTGCTATATACAAACTTGGACGTTTTCGCGAATATAAATATAGCAGGAATTGAAACATATAAAGAACAAGCTACCCGTGTGTCTTTCTTTTGTGTTGAACAGTGTTCCGCAAACTGTGGTCTTCAACTTGATTCGCTGAGTCTAGACTAGATTGAACATAAGAAAAATCACGTTCAAGAATATTTGGTATCAGTCACATAGTATAGTTGAGAATCAGAAAGAATTATTTCGTCTGAACCCGTAAGAATACAATGACTTTGGAAAATTATATGCTCGCTCGTTCGTGTGAGGTATGCATGCCCTTGCTTTGCACTGTTCGTGATCGACAGGTCTTTTTCTGGTTGAAATATACAAGAAAGGAAGATATTATAAATATTATATATATAAATTGCTTTGGAAGAAGGCAAGAGCAGGGCGGTCCGTCAACTTCCCAATTTATAAAATTAGTTCGCACTTGAAAATAGTTTGCGGAACGCTGGTGTAGAAGATGCAATATTGATTTTAAACACAAATTGTGTCAATTCACATATCAACGCACGGTCGTTATATGCTGGAAATTTCATGTCACTAATAGGTGCTCGTAATCTGCTAGCAGATTTTTTATTGGCAGGATGGTATTAGCGTATGTTAAAGTGAACAGGTCTAATACACACTTCCGTCGATACATAAACTCGCAGTAAATTTCAATGCAGGGTAGTGGTTTAAGGATTCATATTGCGTTAAAATATTTTCTAGTTTGTTCTAGTTAGCGATCACTATTACTGTAAACAGCGACACTGGCGTAAAATGATGTTTTGAAACATCTGTGTTGTGGTACACGATTTATTCACGTTGGAAAATTACTATTAGTTTCGTTCGAGTGAATATGTGATACAACATTCTTAAAGCACTAGCCAAGCACGGTCGTGAGGTAGTACTTCTCTAGGAGATAAATAAACCTTGATAGGGAAAGTTGTTGTTAGAAGCTGAGAGACTGTGTGCAGAAATATAGTTCTGAAGAGGAAGTGGTTTCCTCTAACACATCGATTACCTTACAAAAACCTTTGTCAAAAATGCAGTTATTACTTAATTTTCCAATTATAATTATTTTGAAATTTTGGTATTTCACTTGAGAAACAATCAAACCATCTCTATTCGATGTAGTGAATCCCAAATACCCATACTCGTATTCATTATAAAAGGAATCACACGTAGAAGGGCTTATGTAAAGGTGCTTTATATTTAAACGTGTGTAGAACAGGTATTTGTATGAAGTATTGTAATAATCATAATTATCCATTGGCCGTTGCTCAGTTGGTAGATGGCTTCGTATTCGGAAGGACGTGGTTTCTTTCGGTTTGCACCAGTTAAATGGTGGGATGATACCTTCAGTAGCATCAGGACTGATTTCTTCCCTTCTTATTGTTGTTTGTCTGCACTGTAAAATTACCTCTGAGCTATATTTAGTGTTTATTAAATACTTAACATAAGTATTACATCCGACAAATCCCGTGATAATAAAAGAACAGCTTGTTTACATGTTGTTTACCCACGTCGTTATCCCGATATTGAAAGCCTAAATTGCATATTCTGCATGGTAGTGGGATTTTGAAAAATTGGAAACACTTCTCGAGACCTTCTAAACATAATGAAATTAACTTCGTTTTCGTTATTTAGTTCGATAAAAGGTGAAAACTGTATGGCTTTAATGCTAATTTATTGATAATCAAACTCAGGTACTTTATCTCATAGAAGTTATAAACCACAGATAACGCGAAGAATTATGACAAGTTGATTACGTGGTTTATTTGACTTTACATGTGTAAAGTTTATCGTGTGGTGTACTGTACAATGTGATTAAATACGCATATTTCAGAGTTTGGCATGCTGTAAACGAGATAAGATTACACAGGATTTTAAAAGCTTCATAAAACAAGAATGAATATAATAATTCAAAATATCTTAAATATAATTTTTCTCAGCCTTTGTTGTTAAATATGTTTTACACTCTACATCAGTAATGTTTAACCTCTCGGCTCAACCCAAATTAGGGACACTAGAGGGTACTGCAAAGAATGTAAATTATTATTAATAATAAGTTAGAATAACAAATGCGGGTTTTTAGGGATGTTTTCGAACCTAAATGCAGTATTAAAATTGAAAGAACCCTAATGTTGTACTTTATAAAAAATCAAATAATACACAAAAAAGACACAATAAAGATAAGTCGACAAGTACTTCGTTTTCGAATAAGTTTGCGTTCGAACACTAAAAGTATTTGAATATGCTGTGGCTAGAGGCAAGTCAGGTGTGTCCAATGTAGGCACGTCCATTGGCAAGGGAAGCCGAAGGTGTTGTAGGCAGGGCCCAGGGGAAGCCGAACACCTTGCTATACTTTTCCAGTATATCGGTCACCCTTCGTTTCTTTCTGTTAATAATCGCAGGTGTGGTATCCGAAAGTTTTAGAGTGATGTTTGGTCTTTCCAACTCTGAGAATAAAAGTTTAACCTGATCTTCCTTCGCTCTCTCGGCATTGTGTCTTTCATATCCGTAGGGCATTACATATCCATGAATAATTCCAAAACACGTTAAAATTTAGAACATGACAATAAAAATACAAGGGAGCGTTAAAGAATGTTTTCTTTAAATAGAAAGTTGACCTGCGCGTTGATGAAGCCCAGACCAACCGCGTTAAAATGTTGAAAATGCCTGTAAAGTACAAGGGAGCATTTATTAATAAGTGATATAAGCTCTCTTAAAGATACAATAAAAAATGGCCTCCCCACGCAGTAAACGAACGCTCTACTACCTATATCATCTCGTTTACTGAAGGCAAATGATTTGGAAAGGGTATTTACGGTATAAACGTGGCTGCGAATTGTCAGATATGCCTGGAAATTAATCCGTAGAAGATTGAAACAGTAAACGAATAGTACTCGACGTAGATCCTCGAGGAGCTCATGTTCCTGCAGTGTTAGTAAGGCAGTGGACGTACTTGCATTGAAGCTACGTGTTGACGTACCTGTGGCCACTATCATTTTATTAAAATTGTGGCTGATCTAATTAATTAGGTCCTAAAAATTCGTTATTTAATAATAATGTTCGGTTGTCTTAAATATTATTACTTTTTCATTGACTCCAACGGGCAAATGCTCACACATAGAAGTCCAGTATATGTAAAATTACAGTGTACGGCACACTCACACACACACACGCTCAAAATACAAACAGAAATACATAATAGTGTTGCAGATATGAAAAGTAAACCGATCCTTTTGAAGTAATCGTAATACTACTTTTGGTATTAAATTTTAATACATCGGTAAATTCTACATGAATTTAATTGCAGGATTGAATGAAGTCCAGGGAGAGTAAGAAATCGAATACGGTACAGATAGTTGACGATGTCCTGGAAGAAAATGAAAGAAAAGAGTGACAAATTAAAAAGGAAGTTTAAAACAACAGATATAGGTATACTGAAAGTTCTTACGGAGAATTACAAGGATAATTATAATTTCTGCTTTTGTACTCAATGTAAAGGATACTTTATCCTTCGAAGCAGAGAGAAGGACACAAAAATATCAGGCAATAACGCATAACCTTGGATTTGATGATTTTCTAGCTATAGTCATTCGGTAAGAATAAACTTTATGTGAACTGCATTTGCGCAAGATATAGGAATTGATAAGTTCCATTTTTTAAATTCTGTCTTCCCGTCATTATCATTTTACATCCCGCATAGCGTGACGGGTGATGAAATCCTTGCATATCTAGTCCAAGGATGGGATCTTTATGAAGGAAACACGACAATGCAAAGAAAACTTTGCATGTAGGTCTATGTCACATGCGGAACAGAGCACTTCGTTTGCCTTTGATGAAGTTTCATCGATTCATATGACATTCTGAACTAAAAAAATCCTTTGTAGTTTACATGACCCTCATAATATGTCAAGTTAATGTAAATTTCATTCTCCTATTGAATAAGAAATGTTAAAAGAAGTACATGGAGATATTTCTATAGATCAAGGGGCCGTGTGACAATTAATCTTAGATAGTGAACACATGTCATCACCATGCGCAAACAAATTATAAACTGTCGTAATCTTATCACACCGTCATTGAACGTGACTTTTCTATCTTCATCATTACAGTCACTACTGTTTTTGGTAATCGATATCGACCATCCTTTTCTATTCATCACAGTCTTCCGTCTTGTATTTATCTTCATTTTCCCCTGCTTAATCGTACTTAATCATCCCCTGCATTACATTAATTTTTCAATACACAATTTCTGTGTAGCAGTATCCAAACCAATCTATTTTCGCATAATCTTTTCTCTGTTTTAAATATGTATAGTATGCGACAATACTCTATAATTTCTTAATTGCACTTTATAATGAAACCTAAAACCTTTCGAAACGTTAGGTTTGGAGTGCGAAATACTTGAATCCATTTTTTCTTAACTGTACTAGCATGTATGCCATCTTCTGCTTATCAAAATCCATTAAATGCACTGCAATTGTGCTGTTGTTATTTGTATTTTCTTTTCTTTCTTTTCCGACTTTAATTTTTTTGACTTTTCTGCTTTGATGAAATTGTCAAAAATGCAGTAGTAAACTGAAGCAACTTGAATAGAAGACTAATAAAAATTAAGTCCGTTTCACACACTAGAATGGACTAGATTTTGCGTGTGTGTTTGGGATTGAGGTGACAATACAATTAAAAAAAAAACGTAGAGTTTCAGTTAATTTAAAGCACTCAAGTTACAAAATACAGATGAACCACGGGTAAATTATATATTGCAGTTTACATTACAAGGATCAATTTACAAAATTCATGAAAATTTCTTTAATTAAAGAAAATTCAGAGTAAAATTGCTATACATGTGGTGTGAGAAAACACTATTTTCGAAAACGTGGATTTTGAGAAAAATAAAACCGAAATGAAAATTATGTTCAAACTACGATAAATAAAACAACGTCAGATTTCATCGTATACTTTTCTTATTGCTTGTATTAGGAAATTTACGTCGTGTGCAAGTCAGCCACTGATGAAAATCTTTAAAAAAAAAATCCAAGCTGAAGACATAATACAATAGTTTAAAAAATAGGTTTCGTGTTCAAAAACTTGAAATTGCAACAACCATTGACTGCTGCTGACTTCAGTTTGTCCAGATTCAATAAGCTGTTAAATTAAAAATCTACACATAGATATCCATCCGAAATTCAAATGCAGAGACAGATGTCTCCCGTGAAGAAAATTCGAACAGAGAAACGTGGAGCAAAGCCTGGTCTGGTCCTCTGTTCAGTTCCGTTCTTGATGATAATTGATGAATACTCCTTGAATTGTAATAATATTGGTATTACTTCAAATCAATAACGGTAGAAATATTTGAAATTAGAATTCAGTTAGTGTCGAGTTACGGTGTGCGTTACACCAAATATAAACATTCAGCTATTTCCTTGTATTCCAAAGATAGTCCAATTATATATTTTATTCAATTTCTTCAGTAGAATAGCAACAATGTAGTCTAAAATTTGTAGTTGTTTGTAAACTTATTTTAGATCAAACACTATTTTGTTGTATTTGTTATTCTCTGATTTGAAGGTCAGATTTTTTCGGAAATAGGTTTCCATAGCCTTGGTTAGAAATAATGTTTACTCGTTTCTTCTTCTTCTTCTTCTTCTTCTTCTCGTGTTTGCTTGTAGACCTTCCACACGAGTTTCGATGGTCGAATGTAGATTCGCCATATCATCAGGCTGGGAAAGCGAAAGAAAAAAGGAAGTCGATGAATTTCAAATCGTTGATCTAAATTAAAAGAATCGTGGGACTCTTTCAAGGAGTTTCGTGCAAAAGAATTCAAATGAATTCTACATGTATTGATATAAGTATCTTACATATTCTTTGGAAGCTACTGTAGTTGATAGAAGTTTAAAACTTGCAAGGTTTACTCGTCTTCTTCTTTCGATTTCAACAAATCCTTTGAATTCTAGCTTTCCTTTTCTTCTTTAAAGTCTTCACTAATACATACTAAATTTTAAGGATAAATCGAAATCAGTCAAACCTACTGTTCTTGGTTCAAGTATGTATTGAGGCATAATGCGCCGAACTTCAGTGAGCCCCATTATTTGAGCTACGCATCGTTGTACTTATTAATAACATTATTCAAGGTAATTAGTTCAAAATGTAAGTTTATCTCGTCACAAGTTTAATAGTTCGTTATAATTGTTATATTTTTAAAATATAAAACGGACCTTTTTGTTAGTTCTTCTTTAAGATTCGCATTTTTAGATCCCATATTCATATCGTACGTTGAAACTCTAATGTGTGACATAGTTTCCATTATGTCAAATCTTATGTATTCTAAAATGTTATGTAAATATATAGACAACGAATAAGTACTGTAGCGTCAGAATTAAACGCTAACTATCCCCTATTTTTAATCTTGGAAGGTTAGCATGTTAGGAAATTAAAGATTTCAGCGCTGAAATAAAGCTTCGAGGAACACGTATGAATGGATGGAGATAGGGTTAGACTCATTCTCTCACTAGCATCAGTTATGACGGGAAACATTCAGCCTTTTGCTAAAACCAACCAAATGTTAATTGATAAAATAAATTGTCGTATTTTGTATGTCAAAATTACCAGCTGTGACGAATATAATTCTCATTGGTGAAGCATCTAAGAAACACCTTATTTTGCAGAATCTATGTTTAGTGTTAAAATACGTCAACGAAAAAGCGCAAAAAAAAAATGGGGCGTGGTGACGTGTCTAGAAAACAGCTGTAATGGGGAAATGCAGAAAAGCAATAAACATGTACGTCTGTGTGTGGCGTAATTGACAAATTTGAGTCGTTTGTCACTGCAGAGAGTGGCAGCAACTGACCCAGTGAGGTATTGATTTCTGGACAATCACGTGACACTTCTGGTTCCTTCGGCGTTCAACAATGTTACTTCTGAAGCGGTCACTTCTCTCGTAGCTTTGTTCTGGCTATTCGCCTCCTTGATTAAAAAAAAAAAAAAGACTTGCGTAATTTTGCATATGAAATCGTATAAGAATTATAAATAATAATTTCGTATGTAATACTATTCTATTCACCCATATTTTTATGTAGAATAATATAAAGATTTAAAACTTGCATACAAGAAATAACTAATTTCAGGATAACTAAAGTAATGACGCATTATATGGTAATTAGAAATGTATTGCTGACCGTTACTCTAAGCCATGTTGAATCATTTCATTTCAGAGATATGTTTAATTTCAGTTGTTTATTTAAAAAAAAAAAAATAGAACTCTACCTAACAGCCTTTGCAAATTCAAAGTGCAAGGATTTACTGAAACAAATATGATGTTAAATAAAAGTTTCGTCCTTGTATGAGTCATTACTGTATTATAAGACATTTGCTTCTATTACCGAGAATTAAATTATATATGTAGTATCTGTTTACCATTGCAGTTCTGTTTTATACGATTAGTAGCTAATATGTCAGAAGTATTGGTACACTTCCTATGAAATGAGACCACCAAGTTTACATGTTGAGACTACTATTATTTCTACTACAGCAACTATAACAATTTCTACCACTAACATTACCTTAACTGCTAGTACTCGCAAAATTTACAAGGAATTGGTTTAACAAACAGTTCTCACATTATATGATGATTTGCGTTTTAATTAATTATCAAGTCTCGCTACCGTGGAAACGGTAACTAAAACAAAAGTTTAATATTGCTCAAATATACAGTTTAGTTCCCTCTATTCTCAACCATTATTCAACATCAGATAAATCGTTGAACAGGCGGACATTTCGATACATCTACAACGTTAAAATTGCGTTTCGGTACTAACGTGTAATCCACGCACGTATTTCAACGTATGTGTGCTACTGGGATTAACAATGAAACCGTAGTTAGAATGAAATATTATTATGGTTGACACGTTTAATTCATTTTGCTATATCATTATACCAAGTTTGGCTTGTATCGGTTCAGTATTTTCCACGTCATGCTTGTATATGAGATTGAGTCATGTAACCATAGAAATGGTAATTAGTTTGTCATTCTAATATGGGGTAGTTCCCTATGTCATGTTACCAAGTTTGAAGTGGAATAGTTTAACCTTTCTCACATGATGGGTTAGTATCTGAGTCTTGTTACCATGGAAACGAATCAATTAGAATGACATTTTGTAAAGGCTAAAACCTACTTCATTGTGCGAAGTTTGGTTGCAATCTTTCCCGAGTCATGCTTAAATGAATCATTGAGTCTCTTAACTATGGAAATTGTAATTACGTAGTACCTTAACACGCTAATATGGTTAAAGCCGTAAGATCTGTGCGCTTTATCATCCTACCAAAAGCAGAGAACGGGATAAGCCCCACAAGTAGTAAAGGCGTAATTACCATTTCTTCGCACCCATCTGAAACTGTGTAATCTGACTTACCAATACTTCTTGTCGGATTAATCCTGCATACTCCATAGTTCATCGGACAGCAACAGTGATACGTCAGATTGAACACAGATGAATGTCATTTATGGCTGCGACTGCGAGGAAATGATAATCATGCCTTTAGTGTCTGTGTGGCTTATCGCCTTTACGGACAGGACCCCTCAATTGTTTTCACATAAATGCCTCGTTACCATGGGAACGGTAAATCGTAAAAATACTAAAACATGGAGTTGTTCACTATATCAGTTTTGTTTAGAATCGATCGTGCCGGTTTCCTTTGATGCGCAAAAGTGTGTTTCTGGTTCGTGATGACTGGACATAGAAATGCTAATTCATTTTTATATAGAATACATGTATATTTGTTCTGGAGCTTTCCTACGGACTATTTCTAACGAGTCGAATTCAAGTAAAAAGAAATTAAACATTAGTTCCGCGTTCATTTAATCCGTATTTTATAGCGGTAAATGCATTGTACCACGCCGAAACACGTGACTAAACCCGAATTATATGATTTTTCATTCTCTCGTCCATTGATTTCTGTGTATTTTGACATAATAATTATCGCTAGTAGATACTTGTCCAAAATCTATGTATTACTCTTATTAAAGGTGGTTTTAAAAATTAAAATGTGTCAGAATGCGTCGCGTCACACATTCTTGTACCGTTAAAATATGAATGGTTTGCTTGCTGCATTTTCATGCGACCCACATAAGTAAACTAAATTGTCTCAGGTGTGCTCTCAGTGAACTTCCTTTCAGATGGAAACGTTTTGTTTAAATTAGCTTGTGACCAACTCCAACGTGATTATGTTATAATACTGTTTTCGCAATCTTGGAACAATTCAAACTCGTAATGAAGCGAAGTGCACCCAGTTTTTTTTTTTTCAGTTATGCTTTAATGCTTGGAGTATATACGTGACGTAAATAATTAAATATGCGAATTGACACACACATTGCAGACGTTAGTACATACGCTACGTAATGCTTGAATGGTTGCATTCAAATCATACTCTCCTTTCTCCACGGAGTTGTCGGTCAAAAATGATACCACATGTGCAACACACTATTGTTCCTTTAATAGACGAAGTTGTATTTAAAGATAATATTAACATTACCCAATTAGATTTCAAGTAATTTCTATCCGCGTGCTCGTTGACGTGACAAGCATAGGAATTGTGGTCGAAGGATGGTCGGAACAACAACTAAAAGAGAGACACGTCAACTTTCTCAAACAGCCATTGCATACAAATAATCAAATTTCAGTAATACAGGTCTTGTAGTATTGCAATAGAAGGAAACTGTTTGTTGAAATTAATTTCTGCCGAAAGACACTTGGACAGACTGACACTTGACACTGTTTTTGTTTTCTGATATTGAAACTAGTTTTATTGTCTGTTATTGCACAATCGTGTAAAATTTGCCTTGTACATTGTGCTACGATAATTAGTTACTAATAACTTTTCTTTTATTCTTTCCAGCCGCCGGAGAACGAACTTCAGAAAGGCTCGGAGAGGAACATGTCTGAGCATCAGCTTCGGGTGCAGCGCTCCCTTCAGCGGCTTAACGTACCTGACTGGTACAGGAACTCCAACTTCGCCCGAGGGAACCCGGAGGGCTTCTTGCTAAAGAAAAATGGCAGTACTGGATGGCCAGGACTCAGCTCCAAAACCACCTCGTTGTCGAGCCTTCAGTCCAGCCGAAGTCCTACTCCCACGCGCGTTATTCTACCTACCCGGGTTCGAGCACCAGACTGGAGGCATGTGAAGACTTCTAGGGAAAGTATTCTTTTAAGTCCCAACTCGGCAGCAAGTGGCAGTCCATCGCCTCAGGATCGTGGTATGTTCACGTACAGTTACAATAGTCCGTTTACAAGATGGAGTACCAGTCGACTGAATAGTGGTGCAACGTCTGCTAGCACGTCACCTAGCGGGTCCACCAGGTCGTCGTTTAACTATAGGCAACCGTATCTCGGCTGGCGGTCGCAGGAGAAGCTTGCTTCCAATTCCTCGTCGGCGTATTACAAGACTGCTGCTGAACGACTAGCGGCGAACCTCTTGCAACAGCAACAAGAACAGCAGCTGAAACAGCGATTCGAGCAAGAACAGGAACATCATCTACAACAAAACTCTCCCTTACATAGTGAACCCCCTCGAGTGGAATTGTCTCCGCCACAGGACAGCTTGAACGACGTCCACACGTCTATCAAGGAAGTGACAAGCGCGATAGTGCATTATGTTACGGAGAACATGTCTGTCAAAAGTGGCAGTGAAACCGAAGTGAGCGTCGTGGAATCCCCCCCAAGACCCAACCAGTTTCCTCGTTCCCCCTCCCCCCGATCGCGAACGAAACGTCTTTGGATGGAAAGTTCATTTGTTGGCAATAGACCCATAGACTCCCCTGAAACCCCAGTCACCACCAAGTACTCTGAAAACGCTGTCAGTCCTGGTGACAAGACTTCAAACCCCGGCAGTGATGGACTCTTCCTTGATTTAGTGAATGTTACTCAAACGCCACGCATCGCCAATGGTGAGTATTTGTTAATGTGACCTGAGCGAACAAGTGGACTCATCTTGTGTGAATGTGCATGTACATTTATAATAAAAAGTTGTTTATAGTACACTTCTATCTTCTAGTGTATGAAGGGCCGAGTCTGTCACAGCCATGAGAAGTGATATACCTCACTCTTGCTTTGATGTATATATTTAAAACATATATGTATATTTATATTTACAATAATAATACGATGATTTCTCTCCCGTCTTCAAAAAAGAAATCGTCGCTTGCTTCAAGTAATACTATTCTATCTTCCACCTCTATGTGCGGATAAAATTCTCTTTTACCCGTGTAGATTCCTCTTAAGCTGACTGGCAGGCAGTGTTAAAATTTCGTTATACAAAGTGATGGGCATTATTCACAGCAGATACCGTCAGTTATTCCATGTATGAGCTTACCATTTTAATGCCTGTATCACACAAATATAGTAGGTAACAAGAAAAATGAATATGGGTCTTAATGTAATTTTTGTCTTTCCAAATACGATCACTAAACAGATGGGATAAGTTGAAGTATTCTTTTTCTGTAATTAGAAAAGCAATTGTAATGATCTGCACTAACATATAAAATCTAATTCTCATTTGGGCATAAAAGATTCATTTCAAAACCTATGTTAATTTTACCTAACCTTGTTTAATGCGTAGACTAACCCACTACACAGGAATAGAATACTTCAATCTTGCTATGAGATGACAAGGAGACATTACGTCATGAATTGATAGCTGTTTTCTAGGAAGCGGTTTAATTACTAGATTGGGATGTAAGACGTTTGTACAAGTGTGTAGGAATTGCTACGTGATGAAGAGGTGTCAAAATGAATTTCTTTGGTTATCAGTATAGATCACTTGGAGAAAAGAGAATCGTCATCTTCATTCATACATATGCCTTTTAGTTGAGAGGGGTTGCAGAAAAGAACATTGCCTGCTATTCAAACATTAGAGGTATGAATTTTACTGTTCGTGAGGTGTCTAATGACATCTTCAAACTTTCATTCTATTACTTAGCAGTATTAATTGTCTCCCTGGAAGAGTATTATTACCCCTGCACGCCTTGATTTCTAAACAACAAGTTAAGTGCCAATTTTGCGGCCGTCCTAGAGCCGAGTCAGATAACCAAGCGAGATATTGTAGTCCAATTGTGAACCAAAATAGTGTATATTGGTAACTGCACCCAGTAGTTTGCTTTATAATGCTTACTAATACAAAGAGACCAAAAAATATAATTGCTGGGATGGTGAGCTTGTTTATAACTAATCGTGAGTATCGTAAATCATGAATTTTAATTGTAAAAATTAAAATAATGCTTTTCTAAACAGGTTTAATATATTGGTTACTTTGCTTTGAAATGGAACCAAAATACAGTACTTAAAATATAACCAGGTATTCGTAATTTTGTGAGGTGTAACTGGGTTAAGATGCAAAATTTATTAACACACGAGCACGTAAAGGTGTGGTGGTGGAATGATTTTTTTTCCAGTACAATACAATCACATAGCTATGCGGAACCAAACACAATGTTTTGCCATTGAAACTTGAACTAGCAGGTTTTATATGGTCTGTAAATTCGCTTTCAAGATAGTTTTTACGATTTATTTACAAGATTTAGTGCAGCAAAGTTGATAACATTCTTCAAACAAGTTTTGTGCTTTCTATTGTCTCTGAAAGGAAGTGTATGTTTAGCCATATTATATATATTCAGTTAATAATATTTCATATGGTATGTTGATGCAGTATGCACATGTTATAGATAGCTAGAACTTTTCTAATAGAATTTAAAAAATACAATCACATTTTATCTTAGAACGAGGAATACTTTTGTTTGAAAAGTACGTAGTTTTCAGTTTTCATGTTCGCTTGGATAAAATGTACCTGATCGTAAGTAGGAAATCAAGAAAGCGGGGCCTTTGCCACAAAGTATCATTTCCTTACTTTTTTTTTGTTGTTATGTCTCCTAGTGAACTAGTTTGTTAACCACTTAAGTTTCAATGTTTGTTGACCTTGGGAAATTGAACACGATTTTATTAACGAAAAATATATATTATTTGTCGAAAGTAGTTTTCTTAGATTCTAACAACACGTGTATTAATACTATTATTTTACTAAATATTAACTCTTCAGCGAATCAAAATCACTAAGAAGATATAATACATCCGCTAACCTGTACTAAAATAAGTATTATTTACACGTTTAAACTAAAATCTGTCCTTACGTATATAAAATACGATCTGGGCACTTTGATTTAAAAAAAAAAATGTTTCACTTCGCTGAAAAATTTGATTACCAATGTAGTGCAGTGTTTATTAGTTTCTGAGTAAAATGTCGGTTAATTCCATTTTACAATTAATTTTTAATTGCACTTTTCTTAATTAAAGGTATGAGAATGATCCTCAGAAACTATCAGTAACACCTTTTAGAGAGAGAGAGAAAAAATAACAGCAAGGAAAATTAATATTGACAAGAAAAAAATACACGGATTGAATAGTCACCAGTTTCATATTCGCATACTTGTGTTGTTTAATTTACTAACTAGCCTAATAACTTGGTGTAAGCTTTAAATAAGAAATTACAGATTTTAGTCCACTAGTATTATGTTCACAGTCTAAATCTAACAAACATTGAACATTTTTTCCTCTTGCTAGTTCCTTTTTACGTTTCCTGCTTGAAACAGCGACATGCGTGAATGCCTGAATGTGTGTGCGTGTATTATGGTGAACGCATACTACTTGTAAATAGAAATGTATGTATGAGTGTACATATTTAATATAATATACTAGTAGATTATTGCATGCATACATGATGTTGCGTGTTTGTGTGTGTGCATGGAATGGGACGGCCGGAAAGAAGAGAAGTCACATTAAAAAAAAGCGGTAAAAAACTGTACAAGGGAGCTATTTGTCGAACGAGAACAAAATCGACGCACAGTTATCTTCCATAGGAATCGTGGCGAAGGAGGTTCGTCCAAGGGAAGGGGGACTTCTTGTGCCTTTCCCGTCCCTTTAATATCACCCGTCGTGGTGAGGGAGATCAACTGTGTTATACTCCCACCACCTAACCTGAAAAAAGTATAAATGGGCGGGGTGGGGTACTCACATATCCCTGGGGAATCGATAACAGGTTCACTTTGCCAGACTCGGCTCTTCCAAAACACGAAAGAACTATTTCACTTTGTGAGCGCGCCCAAGCAAAAGGAAATACAATAAGTAATAAGTTAAACATAAAAATAAATGTATCTACTTTTTTTTGTTGTTGGCATTATCTTTTTTTAATAAAAGTAACAATGGAAAAAGAAATAGTAGCTTTTATGAAATGCTTATTTTTGTTTTGTTTGTTTTCTGTGTGATGTAGAGTTGAACTGATATGCCTTTACGTATTGTAGCTTGTAAATAAAAATATTTTGTTTTCATTTTAACAAGTTTATTTTTATTTGCCTCACTCCTTTTTCTTTGATTTCTATTTTTTAGTTATATTTTTTTGCACTTTTCAGTTTATGAGTTTTGTATTTTACTGATCGTTGCATGACGCTTTTATGTATTCAATGTATGTCTTCAAGAGCAAGGAAACTAAGTCAATTATTTTAGTACTAAAGCAAATAAAATAAGTCTAGTTCGTTCGTGCTAGTTTTGCGCCAGAATACAGAACAAGATTAATTAATTATTCCTTCAATTCTATACATTCATGAACATAGTTCTTGTACAAATTTAATATACTAAAAGGTAGGCCTATTACTAGATTTTTAGATTTCGGGACGTGCGTATACCCACATTCATAAAAAAATGTCCGATGAAAGTTGTTTTTGTAAGTCGAGAGTTGCTCAATGTGACAACTCAGAACCAATATATGTGGCAAGTACACCATGTCAATCAAACTTTTATGTGAAATCTGTATTTAATATTGGTTTCGTAATGTCATAGTGTGTAACTGATCGGATGTAGAACGTGTATCAATCGGCTGTTTTCTATGAATCTGAGTGTACATGTTGAAGGTAAATAAAAATTTTAACCGTGTACTGATTTCTGGTGCAAAGTGAGTTCAAATGAAGAAATTATGTAACTGTCTTACGTAAGTTTTCAGTGATAGCTGAATCAAGATCGCTTGAATGATATTGAATTTTGTCAGGGTGATAAAGTAACATTTCGAATAGAATAGAATACTTTTTATTGTCGTTAAACAACATTTGTTGCAATGGACAACGTTAGAATGGATTTTTTTTAGATCAAATCTAAGGAGATTTGTGTTGTGGTCTATACAAATGCGCATCTGATATCTCAAATAGTCTCACAATCTTATAATTACGATTCCGTTCTCAAAATCGATTAGAGTTCGAACTGTCTTAAAAGGAAACAAGTGTAAAGATTAGTGAATAGTATCCATGAAGATGCTTCTTTAGATACTCCTTCGGAAGCTGCAATGGCTTGGCTGAACTTAAACACAGCTTAAAGTATTCAATTTGTTAAGCTAACGATGAATAAAGGCCGCTTTAGACGACAGCATTTATGCTACGATGAATCTTACGATTAGCAGTAGTGCCAGAGTGTGAAAGCAAGACTGCTACAATAGGGCAAGATGTTATGGTATAAATTGATAACTTTTTTCTATTTACGCTGGCACACTGCTTTCGCTAAGATTCATCGTACGAGAAATTGTATTGTCTAAAGCGGCCTTTACTCTAATGGAATCTAACATCGTATATTATTATTGATTGAATGATCCGGGAAAGTTTCTAAAGTTTAGCCAATTCACTAGAATTCTGAGTGTCTAGACTCCAATTTTGCGTTGTTATACGGATCGATCAAAAATGAGGTGTGGATCATGAACTCATAATATACAGTGGTGTCCCTCCGTCTTTAATAGTGTTGTTAAGAATTGTTGAGAATTACTTGTGTACTTCTTTAGTTAATGATAATTTGAGAAATAGTTAACCTTCAATGTTAGTAAACTTCGCAAGCTAAAACGAATATACGATTCTGTTAAAAGAGTGATTTTTAAAAATATTTTCAGAAGAGAAAATATGCATACCATTTCCACATGGTAGGAGGCTGGACAGTACCACGTAAGATATGGGAAACATTCAAATATATTCAATCTAACTAGGGATAGGGTGACCAGAAATACTCCATTTAAGAGTATTATATTCTTTTAGAGGTTCAAATACTCTTTTCTATCCGAGTATATATCCAATTATACTCTCTTTTCCTTAACTTTTCCTTATATATAACTTTTAACATGATTTGTATTTGAATGGCTTGCCAATTTGTACATTTCGAATACATTATACAAGAAATGTAGTTAAAAGTTACAACATCGTCTAACCTAATGAGAAAAACAGTGCACCTACTGGACTTTCAAATCCACTTTTAACTGTAAAGCTGTGTTAATATCAACTGCTGTGGCGATTTATCCATTTTTTCTAGTAATTTTTGTAGCATCCACTAACTTTTTGAAGAACGTTAGGTGAACTCTTTAGAGTATGACGAAGGTTAGAAGAATGTAGAAGAAATAAAAGCAGCAGGTTACAATTATCGAATCAATAGGCTACTTCCATCTACTTTTAAAAAATCTGTGAAGAGTTAGTTATAGGCTCTCAAAATAGTTGCCAAAGTCATCTACTAACGTCAAATATAAAGATGAATGTTCTTTTCAAATGTAAATTTCTTGGAGTCAAATGTACAGATTTGCATGAAATAAAAAGCATAATATTTGACTCATTTTATATTTTGCTGTGTGTAAAAATAATTACTGCTCAGTGGTTACTTTCGCAATAAATAAATTGCAGTGTTCCCTAATTTAGTCCGAAATTTCCGATTTTTGTAATTTTTAACTAGTCGTTTTAGTCATATTGAGATGCAGTTGTTTATATATGATAGATATTACCGAGTTCTATAAGAATCTTATTGTCGTTTTCACCTAAGATGAGTTGCTTGGGACCTATGGGGCTCTGAATTGTTGAAAAACTGCCGTGAGGCCATTTTTGGATGCCATTTTCTAGAATTCTGAAATTTTTGGAGTAGAAGCAGAAAAACCTGTAATTCAATGTCCCTTTTCCCATTTCTTCGGGCCGCCCTAGATGTGCTGTTTTGTTTTTTCCAAAAACTATGTAACGGTCTTTTATTTATTGTGTATTTATGCAATTAGTTTTGTCATTTATGATTCAATCGATAGTTAACATGTATATGTTTAGTGAATTGAAAAGTTAAATAATCCCATATACAGCGTGGTTCTCAATCTCCGTACCAGGACTTTGATTCGGCTCCTATTGCACATAGAGCTTTGAAACAAAAATTTACATACAAAAGCGCATATGCGGAATCACATGATGATGTTGCTGACAGCAGTGGCGTCCCGGGAATACCTCTATGGAAGGGGAGGAATTCAAATTTTTTAAAAGAAACAGGGGTGATTTTCCTTCCTTTGCAAAAAGCGCTAAATTTTTAACAACTTTTAGAGGAAACACTTTCTGATATCTTGTACCCTTTGACAGTTACAAGAGGCAGAGGTACAGTTTGGCAGCCAAAATGACAGAAATGGTAACAATATGACTAATAAGCCCAGAGTTAAAAAATAAGAAATTTCGGACTAAATTAGGCAACATTGCAATTAATTTATTGGGAAAGTAGCCACTGAGCAGTAATGATTTTTTACACAGGATAAAATGTAACATGAGAGAAATATTACGCTTTTTATTTCAGCAAATCCGTAAATTAGACTCTGAGAAATTAATTTTTGAAAACATACATTTTTATGTTTTATGTTAGTACATGACCTCGGCAACTATTTTAAGAGGCTGTAACTCTTCACAGATTATTCTTTCCGAAACACAAAAAATACGGATCTATTTATTTTGCATAATACTTTTTTTGCCAACAAATTTCTGGCCAATACACCCACCACGTTTATCACACGCCATGGGTCTTGTGTTTCTTTATATTATACTATCTGTCAACAATTATGAGGTAATATTTGGTCAGTTACGAATCAATGACTAAGATGGAATGCACTTGTTAGAAACGATGTTTATCTGAGAGCCCTCCCACCGATCGGCTTAGAATTTAAACCCTTTATCTAACCTAAGTTCTGTTGCGATTACATAAAATCCTGTATTACCATTATTTAAACCATTACCATCAAAAGAAAAAAATCCCTTTCGGCAGGCCTACAGGCTGAGGTAGATCTCGAAGTATTTTTGATTTTCAAAAATTCAAATCTCGCCTTATGTGAGCGCTATCGAGAAACTAGTTATTGATTTATGGAATAATCATCAAGAGCTTTTCAACGATACCCCACAAGACGTGGTTTTAAAAAATTCGAATTTCCACCCCCACAACCCCTGAATCGTTGGTGTCACCGTAAACTTCATAGGGAGTACTATAATTTATGCAGACAGTTTCCCTCTAAACTCCATAGAGGCTGATAAATTATTTTTTCAAATATATATAATATATAAAACAACGCAAAAACACATCCTTCATTATTTTAAGGGGCTAACATTTTTAGCTATAAAAGTTCCACTCTGTGTCCCCTAGGAGGAGTAAACGGAGGTCGTGGTCTACGTGAAACTGTCAAATTACAAAAGTGGTCGAGTGATACCTAGTGTCAACGGGTTTAAAACAAGAAATAATTTGGGGAACCTTAAAATTTCAAATTGTTCCATATTCCAACTGCCAGTAAGATGAAAGTTCTAAAACGAAACTTCTGGGAAAAGCTCCCCCACCCCCCCTCGGCATTTTCACCGGATTTTGCACCAACAGGTTTCATTTTCGCAGCTTGTTAAACCACCTTTCCGGGAAAAGACTGCAAATTGAGAATAACGTGTGACCCAGTTCTTTGCCTCCAAAACGGGTGGGGGATTTAACAACTGGTTGGCAGGTGGCAGAGTCCGATGGAGATTGTTTTCCTGATTAACGGTAGTGTTCTAGTCAAGCTATCGTTCTTTCCCTCACAGTACAAGAATACATTACTTATGGGATAAGCTGATATATTGAAAAGAACTACAGTGTTTTTCTGTTAGTACAGATAGTTGCGTAAGGATTACTGCGTGATGTAATGGCCCAATCCGCTCCATAGCAAAGTAGTGTGACGTCCCCCTTGAGTTTTAGATCTACTTTGATGTTTCTACGAT
>JAGDQP010000134.1:174810-207149 GCA_022664845.1 Lepisma saccharinum
TGTAGTCTTTGTTTGTTTTTATTGCAATCAATCTTGCGGATATTACAGTAGATAGACTCAACTAGCAAACCAGGGGCCCACGGCATCCTGCTGCAAAAGGGGGGACTTACCCAAACTTAATGTGGTCAAACCTACTTGGAGATAGGCCGACATTACGCCACAGGAGAGGGCACATAACGAAAAACCGTTATCGAACCTGAAGACAGGGAGGGTACCTACCCATCAGCACACTGCTTCAGCCACATCAAAGACAGAACACACTCTAGTCTAGACACGAAGCATGCATGAAAGAAGCCCGAAAAGAAGTACCAAGAACGCAGAAAGTTGAAAAAAAAAGAAAAACTCGGGAAAAGCCCCCCCCCCAAAAAAAAAGGGGGAGACGCAGGCGAGAACATCTCGCAGGAAAGCAAAACACTATTTTAGCAACCTAGCGCTACTATGCCCCTAAAATAGTACAAGGCTCAGGACAGCTGAGCATAAGTGAACTTGGCACACGATAATTTAGATAAACTGAACTAGTTTGACTATTCCCTAGGATTACTGAAAAGTAGTTTCAAAACTACTTTAACATCATCTATATTCACTTTCTCACATATGCATAAATATTCACACTCCGCGGACTGAAATCGTGAAAGGTTGGGAACCTTATACCACAGTAATATTAATATAGTTAATTCATAATAAAACCCCAGACACCGGAATTAACTGGTAAAGTAAGATCATAATTTATTTTACTTGAAAAATCACAAAAGCAGGCCAAAAAACTGTTTGTTGAAATTCTTGGAAAGAAAAAAGTTTCTGAAGATAATCTTCTAAACATCAAACGAGTTTCAAAGATGCTGTTATTACACACATCGAAACGGTAAATTATTACAAAAGCTCTTTGGCATAGGGGCAAGATTTCGCACACTTGATTTCCAAAAAGATTAGATTGTTTTAAAACATGTTAAACATACTATACTTTAGCCCAGTTAAGAAGAACTACAATTACAGGAAAAATAATACTTGTTTCAACGAAAAAAAAAATGTTTTACAAGCAACAAATTAATTTACGATTAATGTTTCAAAGAAATTGACATCAAACAAATTTATATTAATTTTGCATTTCAGAATCTTACGCAGCCTAATCTCCGCTCTAATCATACAAACGTAGAAACTATGATCGGGTTAGGTAAGAATGTACAATACAAATTTATATGGGCGAAAATGGCCTACGGTTGGCAAACGTAACGACGAAGATTTCAACTTTTCTAGCTATCGGAACAAACATTACGGATCTTTAAAATTTTAGGTTTGACACACCGATATATCGTAGTAATTTCAAGTTATTTAAAACAAGCCAGCAACGCAAAAGTAAAACCAAAATGTTCAGGGGAAAAATATAGTGCATTCAAAGAGTGGCACTGACTGTAGTGCAAGGTAAATATTCTACGTATACAAACCATATTTACTGTACTGAATTTTCATGCTCTAAACATAAATGTGAACAGACTTGGTTTTGGTGGGAGAAAGAGGAATTTCGAAAAGTTAACCATACATTACTTGGAATGAATCAGCCCCCAGCTCCAAACAAATTTAAGCAGACATGACGATTTCACACATACTTCCGCACACAAAACCACAAGCCACCATCATGCTAATAAAATAAATCACTATTCGCACACACGCAGAAGAAAGGAGTTAGAACCACAAATGAAAATTTATATTTATTTAAACAGAACTAGGAAAACCACTACACACAAATCACTATAGATCACTTCACACATTGACGAAAATTTCACCACAAACCACAATTGAGATGCTCCTTCATATCCACCTCCAGTTTGTACCAATATGGACGACGAGAGACGGCAGTTTCAGCAATTGATAAAAAGCTTCCCTTTACGAAAACTGGTGGAAACCTCATTCCAAAGGTTATGGAAATTCACAAGTTGGGATCGCTATTTGAATTCATATACTTTTTAATTTAATTTGCTGCCTTTTTGCTTTAATTTAAAACTTTCTTCAGCAGTGCGATCCTGAGCAGCTTCTACTGCAAGAAGACATGTTTTTCTACTACTGAAAAAAATATACAATCAGAGAAGAGAATGAAAACTGACAACCGGGAGAGGAAGGGGGCGTGTCTCAGCTGGCCAGATAACAATAAAATTAAATCAACAATCAGATTCTTTTAACTGTTAACGAAGAATTTTAAGTAAAAAAAGATAGTTAAAGAAAACGACAAATAAAATAGGCAAAGAAATTATCAAGTAATAAATGGAAAAAACAATAAAATAAATTCGTCCCGCCAAATAACAATCAAAAGATGTTCTGTATGGCTCGGCTTCTTTGATATGTGGACAAATAAACTCTTTGATGAAAGACGAAGACGAAAGTATTGCCGAGAAAATACGAACGTAAAAAATAAAAAGAAGATAATGTAAAATATAAAAAGGGGGGAGGGTAAGATATGTATCGACCAACCAAAATTCGATCGTTATAATGTACAAGGGCGAGAAAGGTATTTTAGAGATCTTATTCCGTTCCATAACCAGAGCATTTGTCTAGGTTCTATTACAACATTCGCTTGGTGACAGAAAAGCCTTATGATGGCTACCAACGAGCCTCGTTCTTCTCCATTTTCACTCTGCACTACACCGGTGGATCATGGGCTGGGCCAAAACTAGTAATGCTGCCTTGCAGTTAGTGGAAGGATCTACAAAGGCTAGGAGAAGATAGTCCCGAACAAAAATATAATGGTAAAGGGAAGTAGTAGCTTCATCATTACCACTTTGAGGCTGAAGATTAATGACATCGGCAAAGCACAGAGGTGGACAGAGGGATCTTTGATGTTTGCCTTTACTACGAGGTCGTTGAGGTGACAACTCTATACATGTAAACCATGTCAATAAATAGTAACAAATGGATGGGTTGAGACTTGGGTAAAATATTCCAAATGTAAACTAATCCCCCATTCGGATCTCCGGGCGTTGACTGTTTCAGGGGGCTCCAAGAACAGTTTTCAGAACGTCATTAAGATGCGAACGTGGAACGTACAAACTTTATATCGAACGGGCGCTCTTCAGACGGTAGTACGCTAGATTGAGAAGTACGGGCTGAAGTGCCCGTCTAATATTTATTTGACCGGATATAACAGCCATTACTGCTAGTCCCAGGAATTTCGCTTTGTAATTCCGTTTCTTGTAGTTCTACGGCATGATCGCCTTTACACTACAAATGCGCATTTTTCGTGAAACACTCCCTAAATATATTTTACATTTATAAACTGTCAAAAACTAACTTCTGGATATGTTCTCAGTACAACATTGTTACGTATTCTGACGGCCTTGTTTTAATGATGACAAAAATACTTTGTTTTCGTGAGATACGTAAGAGCTGAAAATAGCAATTTGCACTTCAAACGTACGTACGGTATATTACCATTACTATTGTGCCCACACGTCCTGTTTACTTTTCTGCTTATATTTCCCCAATCACACAACATTGTTAACTTATACGCATTAACGGAGAGAATAGTGATTTATCGCTGTTCTTCGCATGTGATCGACTTTACCTGCACTGATCGATTTTACCCTCTTCTACGGTACGCACGCGCCGTGAACGACGCATGGAGGATGGTCATTCTCATTCTCTATCGCCTTTACCTTCCTAAGGTGCCCAGAACAATTTGATAGGAGGCTGAGTGCACCTCAGAGCGCCAGGTATGGGAAGACTGCGAGAAAAGTATCTAGAGTTCTGGCCGTATCTAGAACCCTTGCCTCCCGATTTGTAGTCAGACGCGCTACCGCCTGGGCCACGGCGACTCGTAAGGTGGAATATAAAATTGGTGTTAAATATTTAAAACAACGTTATTTATTATTATTAGAAGAAGAAGTAGATTAAAAGTAATACAAACAGGAACGGTTATCATTATTGAGTCACTAATTATATCATATTTATGATCCAATGAAAATTTGCTGGTGCTACTTTCGTATGCGTGTCGAGTGTTTTTTCAAGGAGCACAGAAATAAATAAAATTGTTGTCATTACCCAATGCAAACCAACCAAATCTTTGGTTTTCAACATTTCGTAGCGAACCCGTATTTCAATTATAAGATATGAAATTACTTCTAGTACACCCATATAAAGATGCAAACTTTACTGCACTAAAGTATCCAAACATTACAACGGAAGGTTTAAATAACAGAAAAGATAATCTAAAAGTTACTGCCAATTAAATTGTCAGTTGTAATTTAAAGTTCTAGTATTTTAATATACTAAAGTTTGAGTATTTAGAGTGATGTACTAGAATTAATTTAAGCCCATATATTTAAAATTACAATAGGGATTTTCTATGTAATGTGGAACACTAAACATTTGGTTGTTTTTCACTATGTAACGGGAATCATTTCATTTTTTTCTGTGAGTGAATCCTTCCCCTAAACGTAGATGTCTGAAACTTTAATAAACTTTATTTTTATATGGGCCAGTCTAGTAACTTTGGACTTCGGCCCATCACGATTCGCCTTTAGCTGTTAAAGTCCACACCCATACCCCTGCCGGGATTTTCGAGCCGATGGCGACCGCTCGGCCACCATGCCGGCTAGATGTCTGAAACGTACGAATGGACAGCGCAGAAATAGCAAAACATTAATTTCAACATCCCTAACAAAAGTAACAAAAGATAAGGTTATTGCGGCTAAAAGTAAACTCACATTATAATGTTCAAGTGATTTCAATATCGAGAAAATTAGTACTTCCCCGAAATCAGAATTAAATAGTAGGGGAGATTGCTGTACCATGGAACACTTTTTTACATTTTCCCAATTATAATTTTAGGGACATTTATTTTTTCAGTTCGATGTCTGTGCTCTTGAACTTTCAGGTTTTCCGAGTTAAACTGTGTCAAAATTTAGCTTCTTCTTGCTTTCTTTAACGGCTTTTTTCACATTGAGAACTTCCTAGCAAAGTGTTTCATGGTACAAATGTTAATGTACCTTAGAACACAACTTGTTGTACCCTTAAACATGCAACTATTTTATCTGTGGCGTCCCCACATCCACCCGTCCCCAGAAATGTCTCCATTGTCCCAAGTCTTCTAATGGAATTTATTGTTAGCCCGAGTATATAGACTCATTTTGGTGAATCTATAATTTGGTCTCTACGTTTTCTAGATTTGTAGCTATTCTCTCTTCTTCTTTCGAACTAAAGGCCCTGTGGACATCATATCTAACAGAATATAGCAATGTTTTCTTCCATGATTCCTTAAAGTCTTAAGCGATTTCAGATGTCAAGATAATATGGTTAGAAACACTTTGATCACTTTACATGCTTAACGGAGCAAAATACTTTTCTCAGGCTGGACAGTCACTGCTTTTATTGCATTTTAAATTGCATATGGGTCAATGGGTAGTCTTTTATTACCTAGTTTGCTTCTTGTCATTTCGTATTTCTGCAAGAAAATAAAGAACAAACACTCATAATATGCTTCGAAATGTGTTAATATCAGAGGTAAAACCGGGTCACTTTTGGTTCTGACCCGAACGTAGGTAACTCGGGGACCCGATGATCTGGCCCGAAACTTGACACGGATGACGCGACAGATGCGGTAACCCGGTTCAAAAGTTCACCCGAATTACTCGATTCACCCGGGAACTCGGTCATAACCCTAATGACCAGACTAACTTTGTACTCCGGCGATTCGATGATCGAATTTTAACCCAATTGACCCAAACTTGACCCAGCCACCCTTTCTTGACTCAGTTTGACCTGTATTGGCTTGAATCAGTCAATATTTCATGTATGAGATTCACACATTCCTCCAAAATAGCCTCTTCGAGGAAAGGGTTATTTGCACACTTGCGGGGGTATTTTCTTTCTTTCCAGAGAATTTTTCCATATGCTTTTAATACTGTTAGGAGCTTTTGAGCATCGTATTCTTGGTGCTCTAGAGAGCAAACCCCTGTTCCCGGTCATCCGTGACAGAAACACTATTCAGACACCAAATGTCATAAGGAAAGAACAAAAACATCTTCTTTACCCTCCTGGTCATCGGGTCGAAATTGGGTCACCAGGTCCCAATCATTGACGCGATGACCCAGAGACTCGGACTAAAACTTGACACGAATAACTGTTTCAGCTCTGGTAAATGTACCTTGAAATGTGTTCCAAGGTACAACATGTGTGTCTGCTTCATGGTACAACAGGCTGTACGAAATCATATAAGTGGCGGCTTATTGAAAATGCTACATGTAGAATGGAAATGTATGTCATAGAGGACTTACCTGGTTCTCTTGTGGACGGTAATTATTATAGATGACAGAAAACAGTTTCAATAACCGCACCATAAAACAAAAATTAAATTTGTAAACAGTTACTTTTAACACTCGAAAAACTTTTTATCCAGTTCACTCAACACACAGCCACCTGAATACGACGAAAGCCATGAAGTTACTACTTGGCAAGCTCGACACCATATAGTTTACGGATTAGTCTCTAGATAGCATAGGCAGTCAGAAATACAATAGTGTTCCAAGGTACAGCACTCCCCCCTACTATCTTGTTCTTTGAACGTGATATTGATTAGTTCAACTAACTTAATTGTAATAATAGTTAATTTAGTTGTGATATTCGATTATAATTTATGTTACTTCTTTTTTTTTTCTTACGAATTACCAGGGCGAGAAAAATGGTTTTACTCTGACTCAAATAACTGAACTATTTCTAGTTTGCATTTGAGGAGCACTGAATGTAACTACCATATTAACGGACCATATTCTAATTTTGACCTGACAAGCGAGATACAAAATTTTAAGTGATGATTCATATTTAATAATTAGGTCTAGGGCCAGCCAGGCCCGTCATTTCAGCTTTTCCTAGAGGAGGAAGGGGGGTAAAAAAATTACCGACGCCTACTTATGTATATGTGTGTTTTAAGGAATAGAATAAGCCATCGTTTTTCATGTGTACCATCTTTGGACAAACGGTTCCCAGTATATTATGAACGTAGTACACAGTTGATTAAAAGTTTCACGTGGAATACTGAATGTTATAATTCCGTACATTAAGATATGCTAAAAATATTTACAATAAAAATCCTTGTGGGTGACTTATATTTCTTGGCACCTGTAAGAGATTTTATGTATATGAAGGTCTCATTCCTTAAAATTAATGTAGTAGCTTCTCTTTACCCAACCAAGAAGCAGCTCAATATCTAGAATATAAGATTATACATTAATTAGGGAACCTTACTTTCTGACACCTTAGTATGTAGGGACCAGTCATAGTGTAATAAGCAGCCGTGAAAAATTTGGTGCAGATCGATCCTTCGGTATGCATATGAGAACCCACAATGTATTTGGTGGTTATACCATCAATTATGCTCATGCAGTGCTCGGGAGGATCTGAGGGAGGGGCGGATAAGTTGAACGGTATAAAATCCTGAACTGAAAAAACGATCATACACACACTTTTAATTTGCCGAACGGAATTAGGTACACAAGAAGTGTTGGGGAGAGTTTGCGGGTTTGAGGTGGTTGGAGGATACGAATCTTGGCAATAGAAGTCGAAGATATATACGAGGATAGTGGAAGATTTTGGATAGTTGTAAATTGCATTATAAGATAGCAATGGGATACTTCGATGCAAAAGTAGAGACTAAGCGGAACAGTGACACGAAAGTGGAAAAGTTTGGATGTGGCAAAAGAAACAAGAGAGAAAAACGAGGAGAGTGAAGAAAGACTAACGGAGTTTTCAGAAAGCAATAAACTATACATTTCGAATTGCATGTTTTAAGAAGAAAACTCAGATGAAATGAACATGGGACGGCCGAAATGCAGCCTAAGACAAAATAGATTATATTCTATCAAATAACAGGGAAATTGCTCAAGACGTGTATGTTTTAAACAGTTACGAAATCTCGAGTGATCGTGATAGTGAGATGAGAGTTTGAAATAAACACAAGATTAGAGAAGAAAGCCGCCAATTAGATTAAAAATACTAGGGATAAGCAGACAGAAATCCGATATAGAAATCAACATAGAAAGAGATAGAAGATTAAGGATATATCAATTGCGGAAAAAAAATGGTCGCAAACACTTAAAAGTCCCTTGATATATCCGCTAATGTTTCTGAGATGTCAGGATTTATAGTTATAGCCAAGAAACCTTAAAAAGCACCGAATAATTTATGATATGTAATTGGAATGCCTCCGTGTTTAGTTCCAGTGTGATTTGCGCAAAAAGAGAAAACGTTTTCTTAAATTAACCATACATGCAATGCTAATCAAAGGTTTGTTGCCTTCACTTTGATCGCTTATTTTCGCACATATAGGAAATATTCTCCGTGAATGGGTATTCCGATGCCTAATTGACAAATAGAAAAATGGATAAAACGTGGCGTAAATCATGGGAGTAATCTAGTTTATGTTTTTGGTGTCCGGGCAATGAATTTCTTACACTATCTACTGTTTTCTTGTGACGGGCAGCGTGATCCAATTTGTAATACGCCAGACTTCTAATTGGATTTCGAATCTCGCTTTGTCTTTTCTTCTCCAGAGTATCGTTGAGAAATATATCGATGTATATCTCAACCTACACACCAAATTCGGAAGCGCGGACATTCCGTCGAATTGAGAGTAGTATTTCATCTTTCGAAAGCGGAAGATAGACCAGTCTTTACACCAAATTTTCGTAGGAGTTAAGATTAGAAATTTCTGCTCGAATAGATATGTGATTCCATGGTAGTTCTTTTCGATGGAAATGTAATCTCTTTGAATGAATTTCCAGTCGTAGTCCATCAGACATTTTCATTATTTTGAGATGACATTTTCATCATTTGAAAATAAAAACTACACAATAAAATGTTGAAAATGCAAAACAGAAGCAGAAGGGAGTATTTATTCACTAGAAATGCAAGTGTATAAACTAGAAAGTACGCAGATAAAGGGTGACAAAAAAAAAAAATCTTTAATAAAATTAAAACAGGTTATGGTTGCCTTCTTTCTGTAAACTAGTTGCCACAAATATATAACTTTCAAGGAAAATTTTTTAAATGAAACAGAGATAAACTGAGGTGGATTCGCATACACTATATCTATTTCTTTATTGATTTGCATTAAAACACGGAAAACAGAGTGGCAGTATTTTCTATGCGAATAGGTGTTTGGAATGAGACAATTTTAACTACTCATTGGCATATAAGTAAGTCGAATCTGTTTAAACGCAGTACATGACGCACATAACGTTTTTTTTTATCATGCAAATTTTGCAACGAAAAGTTTATCAAAATTCCAGGGGTTAACTCCCCCTCCTTGCCCCCCTAAATGACGGGCCTGTCTAGGGCTGTCAATACCCGGATAACATAATGTCCAATTATTTAAATAATTCGTTATCGTCGAATAACGTAATAAGTGATCCGGGTAAACGGATTCTCAAATATTTATCCTTATAATTAATAATCGAACAATTTTTATAGACAACAGATACTAGATCAAATAAATTTATCTGAAAAGTGGATCATTACACACTTATACGAAACCTGGATTACTGAACATATTCATTTCAAAATAAATGATAAGCAATTTTTGAATTTGAATTTATCTTTTTAAGGCCTTTAGGCAACTTTGGCTCAGGCCGAATGTATGGTGGTGGGATGAATTAAGTGGGAGGAAACGGGACAACCCCGAGAAAACCCACGCACACGGTGTTTGTCCACCACAAACCCACATGGCACGAGCAAGTTTTGAACCGGAGACCCCAAGCGCAAGAGGTGAGCGCTCTAACCGTTGATCCACCGCGGCCCAAATCGTAAGTAAAATTGTTGCATGAGACTCCTACTCCCATAAACTGAATATGCCATGGATTGTGGTAGTTGTTCCTTGAACTCAGGATATTATAAAGTCAGTTTTTTTTATTATTATTATTATCTCAAATGAATAGTGAAAAAAAAACAGCTTATGTTAGTCTCAAAGCTATTTTCTTCAATGATATTTCAATTTTGCAATTCCTTCAGACATTCCGAGAAAATGTATACAGACCATGTGTTATGGTTCTAAATACACTGCTCGCCATTAAAAATGCAACACCAAGAAGTAGAGAAGAGAACAGCCCCAAATTTGGCAGATAGACACCGTAAGATACAAATGGTTATACTTACTGCTCTGTACGATGCGTGACAACGTGGCGACAGCGGAACAGAACTGCCGAAGTCAATAACCTGTGAGTCCACCATGGGCGTTCAGAGCGGCTGCAACACGGCGACGCGTAGAGAGGATGAGCCCTTGGATTCCTCCTTGAGGTATGGCAAGCCATGCGTCTTTCACACAATGCTACAGCTCATCAACTGTACCTGGAGGAGGTCGCTGGCGTGAGAGGCGTTGTCATGGACCACACGCGTTCAATCGGCGAGAGAGCAAGTGAACGCGCCGGTCAAGGAATCAGGGGAATATTGTGTCCAACCAGGAAGACTAGGAAATCACATGCCACATGCGGGTGGGTGTTATCCTGCTGAATGTGGTCCCCGGCAGGGCCTGTACTAAAGGGACCACAACCTGGCTCAACACATTATCGATGTATTGCTGGCTGGTCACATGTCCGTCAATGCGTAAGGGACAGGAACGAGCACGGAATCCAATGGCACCCCATACCATAACACCCAGTGTGACGTGGCGTTGCAAAACGCAGTCGTCACTTAGCCTAGTGCCACGTTACCAGCCAGATACGGATGCGGTCATCATAATGCTGCAGACAGAAACGGGATTAGTCTGAAAAGAGGATATCCTGCCATTCAGCTCTCCATGCGCGACGCTCTCGACATTATTGTAGTCGCTCATACCTATGCTGTGTAGTCAGCGGATACCGTAGCAATGGGCGTCGTGCAAGTATATTCCGTTCTGCTAGACGACTTAAAACTGTTCGTGGGTACACTGGGCGCTATGCAATATCCGCCAGAGGCATACTCACAAGCTGTTTGTCCTTGCGACACGTGGTATGGCGTGGTCGTTGAGTTCCAACTTGTTGCGTAGTGCCCTCGTGGAGCCATCGAGTCCAGGCATATGCGCTGCACTTTGGATACAGTCCGTCCAATATAAGCACCAATGTCGCAGAAGGATAAACCGCACTCGCGATATGCTACATTTCTCCGCGATCAAAGGTGGAAACCTGCTGGTAGGGTTGTCGCATTCGACGACGAGGTATCTTTTGATCATATACACACACACTCACGTCACACCAACAGTCGTCTACATCTGCACTATGGCTCTCTGGCCTGCCTGCGATTGCTGTTCCTAGATGGCATACCCGACGCTTCTGATGTGTCACGGAACTGTCCTACTAATTAGTTGTTTATCTTTCCGTGCTCTACATATTCTGTAAAATTTGCTTTTAATACGATGTCTCCTTCTTGGTGTTGCATTTTTAATGGTGAGCAGTGTACTTTCTGGCAGACGATCTGCATTGATCCATCTGAAAGAGTCTAAGAACAAGCGCTTAAAATAGTAAAGAATTTCCACTATAGCTGGAAATATATGTAGCACATATCTGTTTGTTCTGGTAATGGAATTCAAATAAAGCAATTATTTAGATAATTATCCTAATAATATATGGATGAATAATTAACAGAAAGTGTTTTACAGATAATTCCCTTATTATTTTCATTAATGTTAATAACTGTAAGCCTTACCTAATGCAACATTTGTATGTTTAGCAAAGGTAAGATTTGAATTTTATATCGTCCTGAGGTCTACCAGGAAATCCACTCTTCTACGATTTATTCTATTTATGACCTACTTGTACGATATTCATGCCTTAGTTCATGTCATGTATTTATCACTCCCATTTCAGTAGTAACTTTTCCATGCTACAGATATGGTTCCTGTAAAATGATAGTTTTAGTTTTTCTTCCTCCTGGGTGATAAAATGTAGAAGTTTAGTCTGAAAAATTTACTCAAAGATTTTACAATATTCGATTATTCACTGTCTAAGACATATTAGCAGAAGCTAGCAGCTTTATCCCTGGCTATATGTATATATATATTTTTCTTTTATGTGTAGATCGTAAAACATTGAGCTCTTCGTGAATTATAAATTCTCATGCAATAATACATTGCAAGGACACGCATAACGTGACTGCAAGTACAATAGGTAGTGCTTAATATTCCATTCTGTGCTAAAGTAACTGTATCCAAACTGTTAACAGCACGTGAGGTGAAGACAAGTGTGATACGAATGATTTAATAATAGTAATAAATATTATATAATTGAAATTGAAATGTTGAGTAGAGAACTCAACTATTTTTTATATATACAGTATATATAATTGATGTGACCGAGCCGCTGTAACTCAGTGGTAGAGCGTTGGTATAGCATTCGGGAGGTCGTGGGTTTGATCCAAGCGGCCGACCATCCTGACTGAGAATGTTCCGTAGTTTTTCATGTCCCCAGGCAAATGCCGGGATGGCACCTTCAACATAGGCCCTGGCCGACACCTTCCCCAATCTTTCCCCCTCTCCTATCCCGCCCGGAGTCTTTTAATATAAGTAAATATTTCATTTTAAAGTTGGTCCTAATTATGATTATTCGGTGACAAAGACGTAAATGTAATTTTGAGAACCTGCGTTAAAAATATAAGGTTCAGAATCCAACATTCGAGTCAATAGTTTCAAACCATTTAGGCAATACGCGATATTACTATTGAAACTACGTGTATGTTACGTAAGTGATAAACGACAATATGTTTGAAATAATCCTTTACTAATTGAATATAAATGAAGCTGGAGTAAGTAACAGAGGACATGATAGGAAAATACAAAAGCAGTTGGTACTTTTCCATTGGTCATTTTACTATTTTCTTCTTCTTCTTCTTTCCTGCAACATGGCCACCGAAACGAAAAATCAGTGTTTTGGCCCGAAATATATTACTCTCCTTTCCATATTTTTCTTCCAATATTGGAAAGTTTTCCTTGCGATAATTCACAAAGCATATATCAAAAATCAAAATTAAATTATTTCAATGATACAGCAACAGAGAAAGACAGAGATTAGCTGTACAATATGTGTTCTCTCACAAGTCACAAGAATGTGATGCTATTTTGTCATCTCGTATTTCATGATAATTTCCTTTCAGATAAAGTACATGTAGCATCCAGCCTTTTAGAAGAGAAAAGGTGGGGAAACTTCCTGTAAACAAATTGGTGCAAAAAGTCGCCTGCATTTATGGGTCTTAAGACAATGCGCGTGGTCGAGGGGCGTAGTTATAGTGTACTTTTATTCCCATGTCTTGGATTCAAGTCCATTATCCGCTCTTTTTTTCTAACTGTCTCCCATCTACGTTATAACATTTAATTATTGTCTAGAAAAAGCTGATTCCCACCTTTAATTTTCGTCTAAATATTTTTTAAAGGATGTTCTACTTGAAAATAACAGACCTCGTTATGGCATTCTAAAACAAAATAAAAATGTACGCCAATTAATGTTTTAATTTCAAACTTCCTACATATAATCCTACCTTGATTTGTTAAAGTAGTCGATTTCACGAATTACAATATAGATATGCTCATGCACTGTCCAAGCCGTACACAGAATATTTCACAATAATCTTGCAAATGATTATTTGGTGATTAAGTTCGTGTCTCTTTTTCTGCTATGGCTCCATACCACGATGAGATACAATTCCAGTATATTTAAAAGTCGGGAACAATATTACACAGTTATTCGTTTAATAGGTTTGTCTAAAAAGTTACAGCTAATAATCAGTTAATCATTTTCGTTCTTCCGCACTATGTTCTTCATTATTAATACATTTGAATTTCCTGTATAATATCATCATAACATATGTTATTTTGAATTTGAATTAAAATAAGATTTGAACATATTTAGAGAAAAATTAAACGTTCGGACGTAGCTGTAAAAAAGTAAAAAGTTTAACAAATTCTAACTAGTGACATGAAAATTGAAATATAATAACCACGCATCTTAAGCATTTCAACCAGAAGCTTTACACAGGACTTTGAAATCTCAGGTGACAAATTGTTGTCTGTTACTATATAAAGGAAGATAAGATATTCTACCTCGAGATACAATGTGCATGTCTGGGGACATCGTTTGTATCTGAGTCTATGTGTGAAATGTGGAATTGTGTTGTCATCAGGGAAACAGTACGATACAGACAAACCAACGTAGTAACGTTACCATAAACGTGCGTCGTCCGAGTAGCAGCGAACGGGAAGATATATAATTGCGGTTTGGGGGAGTATTGTAACCAGTCGCTTATATTTTGATTTTTAATTCTTCGAATATTTTCTGTTCGTACTAGTACGTAATATTTCAGATAAATAAACGGTAATAATAGTTTCATGAGAAGATCTTAAGTCAAGGCTAAAGGCGTTAATATTAGGCCATGTGTACTGAATCATAATCCCGTTCCCAAGAGTAACAATATCACAAGTGCATAACACGAAGCAACAAGATCGATAATTGGTCATATCATCACGTTCACACAATTCTTAGTGACAAGAACTGTTGAGTAGAAACATCTGCAGATTAAAAGACCTGAGAATCTAGCATTATTCAACACTGTAATAGTGTCAAGCGAAATTAAAGAACTCCTACGAGACTCAACATCTAAAAGACGCGAGGTCGAGGAACATTCATCGTGAGTTTGAAGTTGAAGCTTCTTCGCCAGTTTGAGTGAGTTCGAGTCCAAATATACATCTACGGGGTTATTATTCCAAGTGACGCAAAAGATTAGGGATTAGGATTAATGTTCATAAAGAACAAATTTTGTAATAAATCCATACGAAAAGAATAGAACAAAAATATATTATTTATGCTTTATGTGTTACATTAATTTGCTTTACCTCTTACTGGTACGTTGGTAACTTTCATAAATGTTGATCCATTTAGTTTGAATACTGGCATTTGAAGTACCGGTAATATTAATAGCTTTTTTTAAACTTAATGAGTCAAGTGTGTGTATGTATGTATGTGTGTGTGTGTGTGTGTGTGTGTGTGTGTGTGTGTGTGTGCGTGCGTGTGTGTGTGTGTTACAAGTTCGACAGTCACTAGCTGTTACTCATCCAAAGACCAACATATACTGTTTCTTTTTCAATTCAAATAACACTTACACTGCTGTGTCCCTTAATTGGTTTCCCGGTATATCACATACTATGTTTCCAGGTATATCACGTAAAGAAAGAAATAGCATATTCGAATAACTACTACCGCACTTGACATTAAAATCTGGTTGAATTAACTTACGAAACCCGTTCATCGCCGAAGTAACATATTTTCGACATTGGATTCTATCATCGGCAAGATCAAGCCAGTTTTCATCTCGAACACCTATCTCTCGAATATTCCTTCTAATATTGTCCTCCTAATGGCCTCTTTTCCTCCTTCTTCCCAATCACGATAGAATAAACCTTCCTCAATCCGAATTACACGACTTGCCCATCTTAGCCTTCGCGATATTAGTCAGGCGAATCTTACAGTTTGTGAAGTTCTTGATTATGAGATCTTTTCTATTCTCCAACCATCCTGTCCCTTTTCGGCCCTTTATTATTATTATTATTATTACCAGTGTCGTTCTTCAAATTTTCGGAATCATTAAATATTATACCGACAGAATAACCGTTTTGTGTATTTTCAATGTCAAGTATTAATCGCGAGGTTCACTGAATAAAGGCATGCGTTGTCCAACATATAAGCGATTTTTTTATTTCTTCAGTGGTCTCTTTTTTTTTATTTGTTACACAAGCTTCCAAGTATTTAAACTGTTATTTTCATATGGTCTCCTTCTTAATTGTTATATTTTTGTTTCCTTATTTCTTAATTTAATTTTTTGTGACAATATATAACCTTCGACTCTTTTTCATCCAACTTCTGTATATAACGAGGAAAGTGACGACTTTACTGTGTTTTTCGTAGCTTAATTGGGTGTTTTATGTATGCTACCATATTTTGTTCCCTAGCTTCAAAATCGATTATTCGAAGGCACCAACATGCAAACTGTCTTTATATAGTGATCGGATACGATGAAACAGTAACGTTAACGAGTGTTACCACAGATGTTACCTTGGGCACCAAAAATTTTTGCTACTGCAGACTTTAACTTATTTGTTACGTGTCGCGTCGAGCTATTTTTTCCTCTCTTACACCATTTTTTATATACTTTATGATGATGTTAATGGTAATTGTGAATTCGTGTGATAAATACAAGAATTTAAATCCTATATAGATATGCTGAAAGTAACCCCGGAAAAGGAAGATCCTTTGAGCACAATGTTTTTGTCCTCATAGCTGGAGTATTATGTGTATATAAACACATGAAAATTAAGAGCAGATAGTCCTCTTTCATTTGATGGTTAAATCATGAAAATCGGTTTACTTATAACAAAATTATTCATAATTTCATTTTGTGTTGTGTACAAAAATTGGCTACAAGTTTAATTGACAATTGTATTGAAAATAAAGAGTCCCTAACAGGAAGATTGTTGTATTTGAAACATCTACCTGTCTTCAAATGTCAAATAAGAAGTTTACACCTTTGAAAGAAACGTTCCTTTTCTTTTCTTCTTTTCTTTTTTTAAGAAAACCAATACAGAGTATTTGAAACATATTACAGGAACTTTGAAATAATAATTCTTTGCTGTTTTGTTTATGTTTCAGCCGATTTAAAGCAACTAAGCAAACCTAATAATACAATAAAAAATTAAAAAAATACAAAAAGAACTTGAAATACAATAATACTGTACATTAGGAATGAAACAGACTTTCAATACAAATTTAGTATATTGTTTCTTTTTCATTGCTGAAATCTGAGATAAATGAAAATGGAGATACAAATAATCCAAAGAATAGGTTACCTTTAAATTTCAACCATTTTACACAGAAACACACCGGTACGGTAAACCATTGGAGAGGAAAATTTATGAAAAACTTCACTGAAATGATAAGCGTAAATTTAATTGCCTGGACGTTTGAAAGTTATGGCAATGCTCTACTGACTTTGAAAAATGATTGATATACGATAATGATATTCTCCAGTGCAAACAAGGTAAGGTAAAGGTATCCCCTGTGCGATGAGCAAGCGCCGTGAACTCCGCGTTGGGAATGTGAAAGTATCGCTCCACATATTTTCTACAAACGGTACGAAGCGAGGTTGGGTTGGTCAGTCTCACGCTCGACCACCTTTACCTCGCAAAGGGCCCAGAAATACCAAGGATACTCTAGTACCCAATTTGATACGAAAGTGAGTGCACTTCAGAGTGAAAGACAAGTATCGTATAAATGTACTTTTAACTTCGTATAAATGTGCTAAAACTAAGGTGAACTGGGGAATTATTGAAATTCTGAAGGAAACTAATTGTGTTCTGATAACGTTAACAAAGATGACAGATGATATTTATTGTGAAATTCAAGAGGATATAACAAATTGCAAATATATAATAATTCTGATTTATCTAACAATTCTGTTTAAAGTTGGTAGTATAAATTATGTATGCCTGTCACACGATTGATACAATTGCAATAAGCAAAGATATATAGATACAATGAAATGAACAGAGTTACAGTTAAATCAAAAGTGGAAGATACAATTAAATCAATAGTGAGACACCTCCTACAGTTAGACTTCCTTTCAATTGTCAAAACTTTGAGTGATATATAGAAGTTAGGATGGAATTTTACAAAGGTTTCAGACTCTAGGTCCATCCGAATCCACCATTTAGCACCCTTGATTGTGCCGTTGTACCGTTTAATGCACCGTTGTTGCTATCCGAATTGAGCGGCGTAGGGCGTAATGAAGGGTGTGTATCGACGGCACATCTTGTGTACACTTGGATGTAACGTATCCACCGTTTGTGCGGCTAGAAGCCATATTTGAAGAAGGAGAAAGTAATGTGTTGATTTGAAGATATTAAATTTGTGTGTGTGTGTTTTAGTTTTTTTAGTTAATCAACTTTTCTTAATAGTTCGATAAATTTCCGCTAATAAATGCAATCGTTTGTGGAAACCAGTTGTTATGACTTACGGTGATTTGTGGCCCACGCAATACATAACTGATTTCAGATCAGTTTCATTAGAAATAATGATCAAATTTTACTTTGGGGGCTCTAAATGTGTAAAATTTACAGGAGAAATGTAATGTTTCCAAAGCGTGTGGAAGAGTTGAAACGCAAAGTAATACAGTTTCAAATTATGAAATGAGAGTGAAAGAGTGGAAAGTACGTTGGAGTGTTAAAGGCAATGTGCTTTGTGTGTAATAAAAATATCTCACATTACGTTTCTCTAACCTGTCATTGCTCTTTCGACACTGTAGTCCGTGATTTTGAAGCATAAATACGCGCCATACAAAGCATTCATATAGTTCCGCATCTGTGGATAAACTAGAGTATGTATTTAACAAAATAATTATGAGACATACTTTTTCATAATACATTATAAATTTCTAGTTGTCATTAGGTTTTATAGAAGTGTCAGTTTATTTGGAAGGGAATGACGTAGAGACCGTACATATGTCTTAATAGCTGGCGGAACCTGGGGTCCCAAAAGTAAAGTTTATCCTAAATAATAGGGATACATTTATCCCTTACGCAAGCAACTTAAGCTTTGTTAATTACCCATGTGTAACTTCGTACACATGAATTAATAGAGTGTAATGTTATGTATAGTGCGGACCAGGTAATGTAACCTATCACGGAGCTGCTCTATTGTAAACACTTCAGGGCCCTTGTACTGATTTAACTTTTTCGTATTTGATGCAATCTATCCAAACCTTGCTTTAACGTAGTATGTTGAGTCTCAAGCCAGAATATGAAAGACATGAGATTGCATGATAAAGTTAAGAATATTAGGGTCGTGCAGTGATTATAATCGAGTACACCCCCAAACAAATTACTTTTGTTATGTGAAGGTTGTATCACGTTCTTGGTGTTGTCGTACATAATGAGAAACGGTATTATTGGATTTTGTACACGGTAGAAAAAACACGTCGATAAGTTTACGAATTAATATAAACCTCATGCCAACAATAGCATGTAGACACATAAGAAAAGGAAAGTACTTGGTTTAGGAGTAAATGGATGATCCGCTCGTGTCAGCTTCCCTTCAGGTTTGATAACGTTGAAAATAACGAAAACAATCTGACCGAGTACTCTCGGAATATTAATCTCACTCATGCTTGATCACGCGAACAAATCCACTTTAGGGTAAGCACGCTTCAATCAAACTTTTCCTAATCTAGTGTAATCAAGGTTAATGAAAACTAGATTAAATTAACCTATTACCCTAATGTGAGAAATTTAAACAACAAGGAAAGATACTAAGTCAAAAGGTTCCGGAGTTACGATAAATGGTCCACCATCGTACCAATAAAGTTTACATGTACAAGGTCGCAGATGTGATTTTAAAAAAAAAACTTTATTTACTTTTTGAAAGTAAATTTACCTAACCTGAGTACAAGATTGTATCGGACCAGCCGGCTACCATAGTTCTTACAGAAAAAAAAGTCCAGATACGAGCTTAGTACAATTTATAATAGTAGTCTCACGAGATATTTTAGCGCTAAGCTTAGGGGTTATCTACACAGCAGCAAGGAAACCCCTAGAGATGTAACCATGACTTGCTACCTGATTAATTTAAATTTTTAGAGTCTCCAGATATCTGAGTGATAGGTGAGGGAGTCGACCACAGGTGACCTAGTTTCAAAGTATCATCCCCGTATTTACCTGGTACGACAACAAAACACGGAAAATACAGGCAGGCCATAAATATCGACCCTGGACCTACCGAATGCAGATATCTGTTTGAATTGCTGTCCTAGAATATCTACTTTCGCGTCTTCACTTGTGTTTCTATGTGCAGGTTTGCATAACGAATTTTCTTTTTATTTATATTATTATTTTACTACATTAAGATTTTCAAACCGCAATAACAGAAGTGCCTTGATTTGATATGTCACATAGGGTTCTGCCCTTTCTCATACCCCGATAGAGGGGTCACCCCCTCCAAAATTTTGAGTATAACTTTAAAATGTTTACTGTTAAAATTGATCCTGAAAAATTCTACTTACAATTCCCCCCCCCCCTCTCCTATTTGCCTTTGTAGAAATCCAGTAAGATGCTGCATATTTTGAGATATCATTCTTCGAGGAAATTTATTATTTTCTCACGATCTGCATTTGGTAAACTGTTGCAATGTAGTTATAACATTTGTTGATAACTTTCTGTTTAACATTTTACTTTCTTCGGCCTAAGCCAAAGTTGCCAAAAAGCCTTAAATAAAAATTCAATTCAATTCAATTCCCATTTCTTCGGAATAAGATCTTCAACATTCATACATGTACCTTGCGTCCATTAGGCTTTCAACTGTTAGTAGAGTAGTGCCATCTACCGTTTGAAATCAGACAACGGGGCTAAACAGGGTACAACGGGACGATGCAAGTAGTACACTCGACGGTGCACCGTTGGATTCGGTTACACCTTTACAATTTTGAACATTGTATTGGATATAGTAACTTCCTTTCACCGCATTTCCGGTTCGCACCGCCGTCATAAGTTGCTCCAATAGAGTGAAGAGATGGTCCATCAGTCCAGAGATGATTCTGGGTCTTCTATTTATACGAGCTGTTGTTTTCGTTTTTTCCTGCCGTGGATTTTCCAAACGAGGCAATTAACAAGACATTAGCAGCTTGTCCTTGGTCTCTGAGTATTTTTGTCTTTGCTGATTGTTTGTTTAAAATTAACAAAGTTTTAAGATTTCCTTCTTGCTTTTAAGATTTATCCATTTACAAAAGACTTGAAAATTATTTTTTAAAAGTACAATACAATATTTGAATGAGGTGCAATATCTGCGTAATAAAATGAATATTAAATATAGACACATGCGCAGATATTACACAAGGAAACACTGGAGAAAATATGCAGTGTTCTGGCCGGGATATGAATCTGGACTGCCAGATTCGTCGTCAGACACGCTACTGTCTGAGCCAAGGCGACTCCTCCAGTGCAAATTCAAAGGCTGTTGTAATCCTATAAAATTATAAAATTGCAAGTTAGTTCCGGTATTACAAAAAAAAAAAAAAAATCATTGTATGCTAGTAGACTAGTAATACTTTTCCCATTTTCAAAGTTTACATTAAAGCAAAATGACAATCTTTTATATCCATTGCATGTGCTAATAAAGCCATTACAATTTATTGGATACAAATTTCACTTTCAAATTCTTCTTCTGGCCAATAAAAGGTTGGCATCTCTGCTGAACTATTTTTTTAATCAGCGAAATTTCACCTACACGCTTAAAGGAAATCCTTATGGGTCTGATGGTTTGCTTTTACAATCCCAATGTAACATTTATTTGTTCTTTTTGGAGAATTTTAATTTAATTTTTAAGATCTTTAGGGAACTTTGGCTTACGGCAATTTACATGTATCAAAAAGGAACTAAGTTAAATACTTAAAATGCGGTTTAGTACTTTTGTGCTTCATATTTTAGCTTGAACGACCAATAACGAAATTCAAAGATTACATTTTTATTTGATTTGGAACATCACATGAAAAATATTTCAAAACACAGTTTGTAGAGTAATTATTTGATAAGTTACTGGAATAAGGTTATTTAGAAGATTCCGCTGCTTGTTTTCAGGTACTGCACAGTGTTGTCACTTCGTGTGAGAATAAAATGTTAAAAGTTTCACTCTAGAATGAAGTACGAACTTACGATTATAACCCGAAAGCATAAAGTTAATTAAATTATATATATTATCAAAAACAGTGCACTGTTCGATTTGTTATAAATTAAGAAGGGGAGAAGGATCCTGAAACAAGTGGTTGTTTCTACGTTTTCACCTACTAAATGCTTGGGTAAAGATACAAGGATTTTCGGTGGTTTCGGAAGAGAATGCAAACTTGTCATTCGAAGAAGAAAAATATTCCATTCTAACAGATATGGAAAATATCAAGAAGAAATAATCATGCTAGCACAATAATTTGTTTTAAGGACTGGTGCAGTAATGTTTATATGATTCTCGTAATGATTGATATTTCTACAGTACTAGAATGTGCATTGTGCATGCACCGTTTGTCTATGTAAACATTGTGTATCAAAGTCGATTACAGAAAAATTGGAATGTTTCGCTTCTACAAAGGATATAGTCAATTGATCGAGAAGCTAAAATGTATCTTCAGACCAAAAGTTTAGTTTGCACGAATATTGTTAAAAATTCATGTTCTCTTTTTGAACCGGACTTGTTAATTTTAAGAGCAAGGAGCCTTTGGTGATCAGCTTTTGATGAAGGACGAACTTCGCGCCGTGATCAGCAAATTTTTGATTGGCAATAAATTGGGTACAGACACAGGCAGCAAATTTCGGGGGGGGGAGTCCAGACACCCGGACACCCCCTCTGGATACATCCCTGAGTATATGCCCCTACTTAAAGAATGAGAGGATTACATTTGTACTGGTTCAGTGTTCTCAAGTTGTTCAATTTGGGCTTTGAGGTTTCTCCATAGTTCGTTTTCTATGTCCTGAGTGTACATGTAACTGCTGCAATGTAGTTATGCCGCTAAATATGCAGAATAATGAAATCTGTTCTATAATGTATGCGTAAAGTGACAATAAAAAACTTGAGTTCTTAAGCTAAAGTTCAATGCTATGTGATTTCATATTTCATATTTTTTCATTCTTCCCAGTGCGAACCAAAGGTTGTACGTACATGTTTCTACATCTTATTTTTATACACAACTTTCAAATCTTCACATTTTCTCTGCATGGGCACATTCCAACTTTTCTCCATATCTGGATATACACACTAATACGGTTTATGTACACAATACACATTATAATAAGTAGAATAGAAAATAACACAAAGATAAACAAATAAACATTTTTACATAATCCTTTAAATTTCATCATTTATCCTGCCACCCCCCCCCCAATTCCTTCCAACGCTTCTCCCTGACCATAGTGGTATACTGTCCCACTTCTTTTATAGTCTTTGTTTCCATCCTTTCCTTCCCTTTTATTGCCCCTAATATTTCACCCTCAGTCAGATTTCCCAGAAGTTTTTCTCTGGTTTCCTCAGTTCTCTTACACAAGAAAAGATGTCTTTCGCTGTCCTCCTCAGCACATAGTGGATATAATGGTTTACCTTCTTCATTATTTCTTCGGATTTGATTCCAACCAGCTACTCGAATCCACGCAATCCCCCCCCCAGCTTTCTTTCTTCTCACAAACCGAGATATACCTAGCCCTTCCCCACGTTTCTTGCATCTGCCCATGAAATTTTAAGCATACCTTCGCATTACACTCCACAATGAGCTCTTGCCTGTCTATATCCGCCATTCGCTCCTTCACCTGTTGCATCTCTACATTATCTATCATTCTCCCTCCCGTACCCAACCCATATCTATCCTATATAACTCTCTTCTCACCTTCATTACCCACTGCCCTTCATTTCCCTCTTCAATTTGATGATACATGCAATAACTTTTTAATGTGTGTCTGTTCTGCTCACATAATTTTCCTCACTACTTTATAGCCCATTTCAACATAATTTCCTCCCTATTTACACCCGATTCCCTCCAAACACCGCCACTAGCCGTGCCTACACTAAGTCCCAGAAGCTTTTTATAGAAATGTACTTGTATTTCGGTAGCCACCATTCCCCATAGCTCTACCCCGTAGCTTAAGACGCCTAAAATTACCGCCTCAAACATTCGTTCAATAAGCCTGGCTCTCATGCCCGGTATCTTGTGTACTGCCCTCATAAAATCCTTCAGTTCGTATTTCGCCTTGCAATTACCTAACCTTATGTGATGTGACCATTTCCCTGTCATTGCTAGATATTTAAAATATCTAGCCTGTTCTATCACCTCCCCCCTATAAGTCCACTGTTCTCCCCGCTCATACTTGTATCCATGTTTGAAAACCATTATTTTTGTTTTCCTTACATTCACTGCTAATTGAATGCCGTTACAATTATTCAAAGCTCGCTGTAATCCCTCTTTGGAATTCGCCAACACAACTAGGTCATCTGCATACATCAATACCGGAATCTCTCTGTCCCCTATTTTTGGTATATCCTGTTGTCCCTCCATAAGATAACCCGCAATATCGTTTATGAACAGCACAAACAGCAGCGGGGATAACACACACACTTGTTTCACGCCAAGCGTCGATTTTTGCGACAGTGTATCCTTATTCCCGTAGCATTTCACCCAAAAAATACATTATTATATACTGCCTGCAATGCTCTTATCATTTTCGCTGAGACGCCCTGCTCCCACAACTTTTGCCACAAAATATGCCTGTTAACTGTATCAAATACCTTCTGAAAATCCACAAAGCACGCATACAACTTTCCCTCCTTATTCACTGTCCTACTTTTTATAAGCGTGTGCAATATAAATACATTATCCAATGTGCTACACATCCTCCGAAACCCTGTCTGTAGCGGACTTATCTTATCGAATGTTTCAGCCTATTCCGTTAGCCTCCTACACAGTATTTTGTAATATGCTTTCCCCGTAATCGGAACAATTGACACTCCACTGTAATTACTCGTATTATTGTTGTCCCCTTTCCCCTTATACATATATTGGCTATATAATAGACTGTGACCATTTGTTTGGAAATTTTCCCTCGCAGAACAGTGAATGCACTAGCTTGATCCCTATTTCCATCATATCCCTATTCTTTGCGGCATCCTTTAACATTTTCCCTCCAATTCCCTCAATATCAGATGCCTTCCTATTTTTCAGACTATCTATCGCTTGCTCGAATTCCATCTTTTAAATTGCCTCATCCAAAATAGGTACGAACTCTCCTATATAATGCGGGAAAGTATCCCCCTCCTACCTGCCTACTAACAACTTGTAAAATTTCCCCAAACAGCCGGTTCCACTGCTCTACTGTAATGTTTGCCGCACTCTCCTTCCTTTTACGCAGCTGTCTTAAAATTATCCCCAGTTTGCTGGTGTCGTTGTTCCCTAATGCTTCTTCGATCCGCTCTTTTCTGAGGTCCTGCCATAACATTTTCTCTTGTTTGATAACCTCCCTGCAGGTTCTCCTTTGCCATATGTATCCTGCTCCTGAGTACTCATTCTGTATCGCCGTAGCGCAATCTCCGCCTCTTTTTTCCGACCGTTTGCATTTAATATTATAGCATCCCCAATCTGTGCTACCCCTCTTATTATGCATACCTAGCTCCATGTATCTAACCGCTCTCTGCATGCAGTGAGTAAAATAACTTGCCGCTGCATCCACATCTCCCTGTTCTATATTTACTTGCACTTGCTTAATAAGTTATTTCGTAAGATCATCAGAGATAATATCCAAGAACCTTGCTTCCCCTTCCCCTGTCCATCTGTATTTGCGTATATATTTCCACCATCTCCCTCTCCTTGCCTGACCTCTGATATATCCCCAGATTGCGCTTGTTTATTCTTAAGTTTAATTATTAAAGGCATGTGTGTCGATTCGCTTCTTATATCTACTCGAAATTTTTTTATCTGATCTACTAAATCTTCTGAACATAATGCGTAATCAATTACACTGCTGCCAGAACTGTCAATGAAATTATAATTTTCCTCCCAATCCGACGGATGTTTACCGTTTATTATTACGAGGGTGTTTCAGAAAGTAATAACTCCAAGGTGATACCTTTATTTGTGTTTAACAGATAGCACCGATACAGGTATCAGTGGAAAGCTTGCAATGTCAGCTACTTAGGTGGCATCATTTTTCAACATAGTCCTCATTACGGGTAACACACTTGCGCCAACGCGAAACAAGGTTTTTCATGCCGTAGGCAAAGAATTGTGGTGGCTGCTGGCGACGCCATTGCCGAACTGCTGCTTCCACCTCCGCGTCACAATTGTAGCGTTGGCCCTTCAGGTGATCCTTACGTTTGAGAAAGACCCAAAAGTTGCAGGGCGCAAGATCCGGACTATAGGCAGGATGAGGCAGAATGTCCGTGAACCTCAGGCGTTGCAGTGCTTCCTGAATTTTGTGGCTTGTGTGCGGACGAGCATTGTCGTGTAGCAGAATTGCAGGTTTATCATTTTTATTGTCTGACCGTTTCGCAGAAATTCAGTATGCACGACCCCATCCCAATCCCAAAGGAGGGTCAACAACACTTTGCCAGCAGATGGGACAACTTTGAATTTTTTGGCGGAGGAGAGGACGTGTGGCGGTACTCCATCGACTGACGCTTCGTTTCCGCGCCGTAATGGTGTGTCCACGACTCGTCACCAGTAACAATTCTGCGAAGAAAGTCGTCACCTTCCTGTTCATATCGCAGGAGCAGCTGCTTGACAGATTCTCTTCCTCGGCTCTTTCATGTCAGGTGTCTGTTGCACTGGTACCCAACGAGCGCACATCTTCTTGTAACGCAGAAGGTCCTTAATGATGTAGTTCATTGAACCAATGGAAATGGCGAACGTTGTTACGATCTCGTGTTGCTTGATCGTACGATTCCCCCGAATCAACCCGTCCACCTGATGTTGATGATCGTCATCAAAGGCCGTTGTGGCCCGTCCACTTCGGTGCTGATCGTGGAGATTTGATGCGGCTGGAGTTTGGTCTTTCACAGTCCTTGCCCACCTCCGCACAGTGCTGACGTCAACACAAGCATCTCCGTAAACTGCAGTCATACGGCGATGAATGTTGCTGGGCGCACAACCTTCTGCAGTCAGAAATTCAATGACAGCCCGCTGTTTCAACCGGACGTCCCACTGGATGCCATTGATTGCTCCATTACTCTGGAACGAGAAGAGATAGGAAGGTGAAACAAGTGATATTCTATAGCTTAAGCATCAGTGCATTAATGATAAACAGTTCAGAATGTTTGCAGTACTATTGGCCAAGTAGTGGGCTTGGAGGCATAACTTTCTGAATGCCCTCGTACTAGACCAAATGTTTGACATAAATATATTAGTTGCCAGCCTTTCTTATTTATTATTTTATCCCTGCTTTTTCTAACATTCTTATACGTCCTGGTTGCTAGTACTCTCTGACCCTCCCCCATATTCCCCTCAGTAACATCCTCTTCCCCTGTCCTTGCATTAAAGTCGCATACAATTAGAACAGTGGCTTCCGGGTATCCCTCCTCTATCCCTCCCTAAAAGACAATATCAAATATTTTTAAAAATCTCACAAAAATAATGCGAACCTGCAGGTTGCCTATACACTGTAATTAAGCATATTGTTACTTTCCCTAATTGAAATTTTACCACCAAAATGCCGTCAAAATCATGTTTTATTTGCTCCACCTGTCCCCTCACCGGCTCTTTGACAGTTATGAGTAGACCAGCCGGACACCTTCCTTTCCTGGATAAACGTTTCACAGGTTTACAGAAACCCTCCCCACAAACTCGCTGGCATTTCTTCATAATTTTGCCACGTTTCACATAAAGTTATTATATTATGAGCATTCAAGTATTTCACAAGAGAGTCATCGGCTAGTTTTACCAGACCTTCTATGTTCCAAGCAACAATACAACAACATCCTTACATCCTCCCTCTTCCCATAGTTTTACAGCGTGATTATCCCTTCTGTCAATTCTTCCCCCATTCTCTCACTTGTCTTTACTGATTCTTGGATCCCGTTGGCTGACTGTCACTGGCCGCTCTGATTTATTGCCTGGACACCCACTTTCACTCTCACACACACTGGTCTCATTCCCTGATAGAACAACACTACCTCCCCCACACACCACTTTTGGCTTCTCGTTGACTTTCCTCTATATTTCTCCTTGGCAGTGTCGGCCATCCATCCTTCCACTCCCTTTGTCTCCCTTCCCATCCCCTCCTCACTGTCTGATTTCTCTGCCCACTTCTTGGATCACTCGTTTTGACAGAAATTATTTCACTCATATCATCCGCGCAGTGATATACGCTATTGTTCACATGCAGTTTATAAAATTTCAAAAATGCTGTGTTCTCTTCCTGGCGCGCTCTCACCATTTCTGCCTTCAAATATTTCCTTTCCTCCATTACTCGCTTGATGAAATTCTCCCTATGTAAATTTCAGTTCCCTTCAGCTCTCCCCGTTTAGCCAAAATTTCTTCTTTCTTCTTGTAACTAAGTAGTTTAATAATAATTGCCCTACATCCTCGCACTCTGTAGCTCAACCTATGCGCTCTTTCGATATCTGCATCCACCACTTCAATTCCCATCACATTGGTCAATGGCTCGGTTATTTTTTGTTACTTCTGCGCCTAGGTTTCTCCCCTATCTTCAGGTATTCCATCGAATATTAGGTTATTTCTCCTGCTCTGTCCTAAACAATCCACAGTTTTTCCGCTTCCCACACCCGATGACGCAATTCAAAATTCTCCTCCTTTAACTTTTGATTTTCCCCTTCCATTTGATTCAGCCTTTCTACTACACATCCCTACTGCTTTTCAATGTTCCCAAACTTATTGGATATTTCACCTGTTTTCTTGTTTAGTTCCGCTATTCCTATCCTGACTGAATCCAACATATCTAACTTTTTGTTTATCTTATTGATAGTCTCTGCATCAAGCACTTCATTCTTGTCAGTTTTTCGCTGCCCGCCTTCGAGTTCGCTATACTCATCTGGTCCACATTCTTCTGTTTTGTCCTGCGCGAGGCCATTTCTCTTTCCCCCACACTTGACTGTATTCACACCAGAAACACAACACGTCCGTTCTCCTTCGCAACTTTGCACTGAATCCCTATGCGATTTGTCTATAGTTATAATTTGATTCTCAACTAAACGTTATGAGTGATTCCCGCTGGAAAATTATTACACTTTGGAGTAGTTCACATATCTGATGTTTGTTTTAAAATAAAAAATAACAAAATTTTCAGTCCTTCATATTTTCAGAATAGTATTTTATGATTAAAACCGGAATGTTATAAGTCCACTGTCATTCTACAACCGGCAAAATAAAGGGAACATCATGAACCAGATAAAGGACTGCGTTCTGCAAAACCTTCTATACATGTATCTAAATACAGCTCACCGATAGAAAGAGGTTGTAAACCCCTATTTCAGACAGTCACTTATACCTTGATAAAAGAAATATATTGCAAAATTAATAATTGTATGGACGATAAGAGAAATACTTTGTTATTATTTTAAAACAATATTTAAACATTACAAAAATAATAAGAATATTCCTTAACAAGGGAACAAAGTTTTAACCGTACAACTGGAGCAGCTGTATCGTATGTTCTTTTTTGTGTTATTTTATATCGACGCTATGCCATCTAGTGAATCCCTTAAAATAGAACAGAGGATCCGATGAGGATTTACAGTGTCGCAGTTTTACGAGATAATAAAAATACTTGTCTACGTGACTCAAACCATATTTCCTAGTCAACTGTCTCACATAAAATATGAGAACAGAGAAAAAAAAGTAGCTAAATATCGATTAGAGTTTTCAATCATTGATTCTTTATCGATTTGAAACTTAGTTCCTCTTGCTAGCATAATAGAGATCTTTAGATTAGAACACATAATGAACTGTTAGCATATTCATATAATACAACATGTCACGAACTATTTACACGAAGTGCATACGAGGATCGTTCTAAAGCTTGTGCCTCTTTTAGAGTGGGACATTGCAGGAATTGTGCAAATTAAAAATAAATACGGTTCCAAGATTTCGTTGAGAATAATCAGCCAACTGACTACAATTTATAGTCGTTTTCTAACTTGTCTTTCTCCTTTTAGAATATTCACATTGGATTCTGCCGTATGGCAAATTCATTGTTTTTTCGTGTTCTTCAATTCCAGGTTCTGGCAACATTTCTTTTACAAGTCGAAGAGCGAATTTCAAATGAATTTGATTATTGTATTAAACTTCGAATTATTGTATTGTTTGCTTTTTCGAGACTCGTCTGTCTCATGTCGGTTTCTAACCAAACAGTTGTTCGTTATGCGTGAAACGTTATGGATGCACAGTCGTACAAAAGGATAAGCGTCGACATTTGTACTAATGGGAGAATCCACCTAAAGTTATAGTACATCAAAGTGTTAATAAAATTCATAATTGACAGAGTTTTGGTGTATGTTTAGATGTTCATATGGTAGTTTAGTTATTGTAAATCGAAGTTCATGTTTATATATATATATATAATACACAGCCATATTCAATCCACTACTGGAGGTGGTCTACTGCTCCCACGCTGACCAGACGTGTTGGGAGAGGAGAGGCGAAGCTCTCAACTGTGATCGCTACCTCTTTATTCAGGTAGCTCCCCAATTGGTCTCACGACGCTGGGTGGACGCCGCACAGGCAACACCATCTGGAGCATATATACATATATGCTTAAAGTAAATGTACGAGTATATAGGCTACGACTATCCGATGCTTACATCAAATTAAATTACACAGCAGATTCAAACAGTAGATATTAAGTAGCCATTAGTTGAATGCAATGTTCAGAATTCAAAATATACTGTATATATCGATATTTCTAGTTTCTTTTTAAAACGTTAAAGTACGTTCAAAATCATATATATTCTTTCTTGCTTTCTACAGTGTACAAGGCAGCAAAATGCAAAGTGACCCTGAAAAACTCATCTTTTTGTAGTATTATTGTAGAATCTCATTTTTTTCTGTAAATAAAAACTCTTTTCCACGTGATAAGAAAGAAAACTATTAGTAACCATTACAGCATGGCTTAGACTTATTCATGAGCTTACTTCGCTGGCATGCTAAAACTAATCGCAGAAAGTTTCTATGCATTCTAGTTACTACATGATTAAGTTACATGAATCCGCTTACCAAATCCTAGCTTATCCTATACTTCTGTGCACACAATCAATCAAGGCGATTTCAACTTTAGATTTACGACACACACAAGGGAAGTCCTTAAAAGTAGTGAGATCTAGATTTTTTGTGAAAATTGGTTTCCTGGCTAATTTTCGGTCGCTAATTGTCTTGGCAATGGTCACTCGTGTCGTAATTTTCTAGCTATGCTTTGGTAGATTTGTTACGCTGATCCTGAAATTGATGGACAAAGCGTTATATATTCTGAATGCATGTTGCTTTACCTCTCAAATGAGATGGTATATATAAAAGTAAAATGACAATTGTTGGGTGAACATTAACGTGCCAGACAAAAGTCTACTTATTCCCTCAATTTTCAAGTTTGGCGTGACAAGTTTACCAAAACGTAGGGGAGAAACAACGTGTTTCCGGAACGTGTGACTATCACCACGCTAATTAGCGACCCAAAATTAGTCGTGAAACTTTCACAGCAATCTAGCTCTCACGACTTAAGGACTTCCCTTGTCAGTCAATATGTAACATCAAAATGATAGCATCCTCGCGAGATCCATGCCCTCCAGCTTACACGTAAGTGATATATGATGTGAGGGTTTCACTCACATAGCTTTGTACAGCCTCGATCCGTTTAACCGTTGAGACTTGACAACGAAAGATAAAAAAGGGAGAAAAAAAGATGTAATCTCAATAATTAACACCAACAATGCATATCGATTTTTATAAGAAACTTTATTTAAAACTTCGCATTCATATATTTCTCTTCCTTTATACCTTGCATTATTTAATCAGTGGTAGATCGTATGTAAAAGACTGCAGCACCTTTTCTTGTATGAAGTACAAAGAATTGAATTTTACAACCGTCACTTCTAGCATTAAAAGACACTTAAACTATTGATGCAATAGTCATACCACTGCGTCCTTATAGAAGTTTAAGGTCAATAACAACAATCCAATCAATCAAGCATAAAGTTTCCTCTAAATTGAGGTACAGTATATAGCATAGCCTCTTCACATAGCCTCTTCACATAAACATAGCCTCTTCACCATAAATTAAGGAACAGATAGAAAAGTTTCACAGAGCACAAAATATAACTATAATTAAGCCCTATAGCTATAACTAGAAACACAAAGTTTTCAATATTTAAAATTCGAAAAAAAAAAAAAAAAGCAGCAAGAGACTTAATATTGCACCATGGATCCAGTATCTCGTCAAAGACTGCATGCCGTATAATTTAAAAGCATTCAAACGGAGTGAGCAGGCGAGGAAGGGAGGGGGAGTTAAAACGAAAGAATAGACGCCTGTTAATTATGCAATCTGCCTGGCTCCTTAGATCATTGAGCTGTCTAAATTAAATGAATGGGAAACTTTCGTGTTTCTTTTCCCTGATAAGTTTTATTTCCTGTTAAACTTGTATTTTAACTTGTTAACTCGCTCCACTTTAAGTAATGTTAAAGGCAACATGTAAGAGGTATTTCTGTAAATCTATCTGAGTAGTATATTGAACAGAATCCAAAAAGTTTTTTAAAAAATATAATCGAAAAAAAGTAAAGAAAATAATCATAAAATAGACGTTTGGAAAGAATGAGAAACTTCAAAACAATAT
>JAGDQP010000135.1:0-57509 GCA_022664845.1 Lepisma saccharinum
TTTTTTTAACGTTGTACAAACATAGTTAAATTCTGTAATAGCTGAACCTGTGGAAGCCTTCATAATGACTATATGTGTACAAAGTTCATGCAAATACAATATTTGGTAAAATCTTAATTTAGACAAATTGACCCTGGGCAAATTTACCGCGGACAAACTCCTCTTTGATACTGCATTCATATGACAGCATGGTCTATATCCCCCTTAAAAGAATATACTTTCAAAATGATTAAAACCCTGGAAAATGCTATTTCAGTGAATGGTCTTTTCTTTCGTATTGAAGTTGAACTCTTTGTTATAAGATTTTCGAATTTTCATTTTAATTCCGATAGTAAAGAGCTTTATTAGTTATAACGAACCGGGTATATGGGAACTGATTTTTGTTTTTTCGTCTGACGCTTCAGCCAGACCACTCCTGTAGGTGGTGTCATCTCCAAATCCTCGAGAACACTCAAACCTGAAAATTTTACGGTAAAAAATCTATAGAATCCCTTCTAAACTCCACTTACACCATCCCAATTATGGTTTTACACCCCCTAAACTGAAAACCCTGGCGGAATCCCTGCTACAGAAGCATTGGTTGATTACTCTCAGTATAACTTCAGAAAATATGCTATTTCAACACTGCAAAGTTTTCGGAAACATTCGTGGAAAAAGCTAGATATCTTATCTGCCTGGAAATTCCCAGTAACTTGAATAATAAAAACCAAACATCATTAATTATTTTAGGATACCGGAATATGAAAGAAAATATAAAAAAAAATGAATAAAGGTTAGCTATTTCGTTCGGCATACCTTTTGTCTTTGCAGACTTCAAAGTGCGATAATTAACCTGTAATTGTAAGTCAAGGGGAAGCTATATTCATAGCGTGTCCCAAGGAATGGTGTTTGACTCTGAACATCGTGCAACAAACAAGCATACAGTTGAAGACAATAAGTTCATATAATGTAGAAAGCTGCAAAAAATGGCAACAGCGCCGGACGTCAAAATGAAGTAAAAATGAACAGAAATATACGCGTGTGACGCCAAATGCATGGTAGTATTGAACGTATATTCATGTGCACCAAAAAGATAGTAATTGGAACGGAAGTCAAATTGGTAGGAAACTAAACAAAAAAAATATTATGCATTTAATTGGAGTATATTCGTTGATTTCGTAAAGTACAGCACCGATAACCATTATATACTCTTAACAGAATGCAGCTAAGTCTCGTTGCTGTGGAGGAAAATCAACTTCAAAACGAATGCCAAATATTCGTGTTTTGAAAGGACGCCAAATTGATAGAAATATATACAGAGTCTTATAAAAATCCTCTTCGAGCCGAAATACATCCCTTGTGACTCGCGACTTAGTTCGGACTTCGGTATGAGCAGCAGCTCGTTTCGGTTTGAGCCATGGCTCCGTTCGTCTCGGCTCGGCTCATTTCGGTTCAGCTAGGTGTGAGTCAGGGCTTGGCTCATTGTGAGCCGCGGCTCGGTTCGGCTCAGCTCGCTGTAAGCCCCGGCTCGGCTCGGTGCGAGCCGCGTTGGGTTCGGCTCTGCTCACGGTGAGCCTCGGCTCGGTTCGGCTCGGCTCGCTGTGAGCCGCGACTCGGTTCGGCTCGGCTCACGGTGAGCCTCGGCTCGGCTCGCTGCGATCCGCGCTGGGTTCGGCTCGGCTCACGGTGAGCCGCGGCTCGGTTTGGCTCAGCTCAGTGCGAGCCCCGTCTCAGGATGGCTCGAGCCGATCGAGCCATGAGCCGAGCCGAGCGAGCCGTTGACATCCCTACAAGTTGGAATATGTTATGTTTTGATTTAGAATAAGTACCCTGAATTATATAGCCGATTATAGAATGCAGTATACGAATCGTAATGGAAGCATAGTAGCACTAGCTTAATTGCACTATTATCAAAGTTAATTGTTATAAACAGGAACAATGGACATCGTTGTACTATAGTATTATCGTTGTACTGCAGTCCTCTTTCATCATGATGACAACAGATACAACTCACTTCCACTAAATAATATATGATTTATTACATGTAGCAATCGTAGTACATCTCGTCTACGATCATACATACGAACTATCAGTCGATCCTTTTATCTTCTTCAAAGAGCGCACATCGAAAAATCTCATCATATTATATCGCCCTGTATATCCTCTGTATTCAAAATACAGTAGGTAACAAACAGTAGTAGTCATTAACTTACACTATACTTTCAAACTGCGTAACTGCAGTACATATCCAGTAGGCATCTTAGGGCATCTCCATCGTCTTGATTTAATTTTCAAGACAACTAACAAATCTTGTTTAATTGTTTCTATGTGTTACTTAATTGCCAAAGTTGCCAACAGATGTATCCAAACCTTACTACACTCACCCTTTTACTATAAAACTAAAATAATGGTTGAAGAGAAAAAAAAATCTTGAAAATCATAGTATAAAAATATGCCACTATTATTGCAAACAAATTATATATACATTAAATTACTCATGTTATCCTTTAAATATTTCCAGAATTTTCTTTACCCTTATTAAACCAATAATCAAAGTAAATTAACTATTCATACTGCATTAATAACTCATTTCATCTTATATGTGACTTTACAGTTATAATTACCTGAACTACATCTGATTTAACAAATTATAAGCAAATGATCTGTTTTTACAAGTTTTATAAGGTTTTGAGGTTGCATTTGAAAACTCTTAATAATTATTATTATATAATTATGATTATAATCAGAACATACGTAAAAATGCTGAAATTTCAATATTTTAACTTCCTATGAAACATTTCTTTCTATTCTTTCCTTTGTATTTTTATTTTCTAGTTGTTTAGGTTTCTTCACTGTTTCTTGAAATACTATCACATCCTGGAAATTATCATAAGTACTCAGATTATTGCTCATCATAGGTTGAACTGTATCTGGTTGGTCTTCTTTTAAGTTGAACTTACTCTAATGTTATATAGTGCATATGTTTTATTTAAAAAAAAACTAAATAAATACTTTTAATAACTCTTGTTAGATAGGTCATCTCTGCTGTTTCATGTGAGCAAAATTTCCTATATTAAGAAATAGCCAATTTCATGCAGATGTTCTTTAACAAGAAAGTTTTTTTCTAATAGGATATACCTTGTTATTTCGTGCCTCAGACGATGGGAGCAATATTGGATTACAAGAATGTCTGAGGATTCCAGCTTTAAACAATCATACTCTTGTCACGTACAGATGAAACATATAGATCGAATTTCATACATCAATCACGTAAAACGTATGTGATAGAAGTCTCTGAATATCATGCATACTCACGTGTCCTACTCATTTCGCCACTCCCCAGCTCCTCTTCTGTTTGGCTTGAGGAAGGTATATATTGATTGACATTTTATATATCTTGACACGTTTCTCAGTTACCGCTAGTCGCTTTAAGTTATTAACGCAGCAATACTAGTATCTTCGATATTTCACCATCTTCCAAAGAGACAGTAAAATAGTCAATCATTGTATCAGAACATTAACACCGAACTTCCAGCAGTAAGCCATCAGAAATCAGACAAAGATCCAGAGATTTTTCATCTCTACCTCTATCCTTAGAGCCGGACATCTTTTTAAGCTTCCGTATTGTCTTTTATCTTGTAGGCACAACATTATGGTAAGTTGTTTTGACATAGTTTTTCTGTTAGAAAACATGCTCTTCTTTTAGTAAATTTGGATCTTGAATATTGCGTCATGCACAGTAAATACCATTAGTTGTTGTAGGGTCGCCATTTGGAAGTATTGGTCCTGTGTTACAATTCGGGATTAAATATCCAATAACTCACCTCGGATTCGTGTGTTTCGCTCCAATTTTTTAATATGAAACGGACTCTAAATTAAGTCAAGTTTCTAATTACTCAAAAAATAGTCGTCTAGCCTCATAGGGCTACCTACCGCTTTTGCGAGGATGACACTAACGTTCACTTCAATTGGAACCTAATTTTGTGTAGGGTTAATCTTAGTGTTCATATGTGTTAACCATCTAGAATAGTATCCATTTGTTATAGCATCATGTCTTTTATCTGTAAAATCACGTCTAACTTTTCATTTTAGTTCATTACCTCACTTTGAACGTTTTGAACTTCTACAGACAACGCTGTATTAACTGATATCAACCGATTCATTTTCTCTTCCATTTGATGTACATACATGGGACAATCTAATTGAACAAGCATTTCTACAGCTGACGATTGCATTCTCAGCTTTTTCTTCCAATTGGGAAAGAGTAAATTCATTGCTGTAAAGCGAACGGTTGTAAAGGTAAAATACAACACTGTGTTTAAAATGTCATTTCATTTAATTTTCTTTATGTAGTATTTCAAGAATAACTGTGCCCATTGTTTCGAAAGAAGAGCTATTGACTAGAGCTATATTGTTTACACTGTGTGGTATTTTACGCACAGCTTCCAACTTCACTTTTGTGAGACTAGCACTTCACTTTCGTGCTCGTGTTTACAATTTCTTGAAAATTGTTTTCGCGTTATGTTAATAATAGCATCAATGGTTCGTCTTCACTATTGAAATTGTTGTCCTCTTGAATATCCACTTCAAACTGTGTTATCATATCGTCTTCAAACAGTGTTAGTATCCACTTCAAACAGTGTTAGTATATTAAGAATACGCATATCTTAAAACATTTCTTGTGATTGATGATTCGCTTTTATAGGTGTTGGAGCAGCTTGTGATTTCTCTCTATACACTAGAGCAAGGTGACCTTTCTTATCACATTGCTTCCAAATTAAGATTTTAGGATGGCAATTAGCAAATCCTTTATGTACTTTTCCGCGATGGTAGCATTTCTTTGTTGTGAAATAATAAATCGCTGTATTGGAAGATTTTAATGTACTAGATCTTGACCTGATATTCAAACATTCGTTACATTATGCTCTTTTGTTGGAAACAAATTTCATCTTTTTTTTTACTGACTCTTTAATTGCTATTATATCTACAGTTTTCTATAATGTCAATTTGGAATTCGCAAGAAGACGTTTCCTGTTGTTTTAGGAATACAAATTACCAATTGATTTCTAAGAGAATCTTTCAATACCTTTGCAAATGGATATTTCATCCCTTGTTTCCGTAGCTTGATCACAAAGTCTTGTAAAGTTTGCAAGTACATCTGTTTAAAAAGGGAACCTGAAACGTTCTGCAAAGACATTCACTTTGGTCGCAAAATGAAACAGTAATTTATGTTTATTTTAATTAGTGAACTGTTAACTCTTTTCGTCTTTAGGATCAAATATGTCTCTTGTCACCGCAAGAAGTTCAAATATGTTAGACATGTCATTATCTTTACTCCTTCTTTGATCTCATAATCTTTACAATAGGTCTCCGATTGACCCATGTAGATCCATGGAATCTTTCTAGTATTGGCGCTCCTCAAGAAGCTAAGACTGTGCCAGAATATGTTATGTTGATATTATACAGGGTTACGAGGTTATTCTTTTACCAGTGGAGGACAGTAAAGTTTAAAATGGATGGCAATGGGATTGTTTGCAACGGAGGACAACAAAGCAAAGATTGGTAGACAGACTACCTTTTATTTAAAATCCGAGAAGAAACACTGACGAACATAAGAATTCCTTACTTTGAAATTTCAATTGTTACGGGGTAAATTACACCAAACGCTGTATATTTTTATTGTATTTTTCTATCAAGTAATAATATTTAATTAAATCGGAAAGTGGTTACCAAATGATGAACCATCTGCTTTATGTTTCAGTAACGAACATTTTATTAAAAGTAATAATTTGGATCAAAGGAGTATGAATGTGGCCAATTCGGAGCTTTTAACATATCACTAGAGAATGGATGGCATTTCGAAACATTTAGAAAAAGAGGGAGGACAAGATAGGAAGAGAAGGATGTTCTCCAAAAGGAGTACGTTCGGAAACCCTGTATTATGTGAATTTTTGAAGAATTCTTGTAACCTTTTAGGATGGTGGTAGTACTATGCGAATAGTGGTACAAAAATATATTTGCCGTTTAGTCAAACTATTATTACCGAAGTCAGTTGTAAACAGGAACCGTGAGCTATTAGTATTCATTAGCCGAAGCCTTAACTACATCCGGGAAATATCTGAGGTTTCTCTTTGAAATCCAGATATTTATTTTTTAGTACTATAATCCTGTTTGCTGATGGTGACAACAAATATAACTCACGTCCACTAAAGAATCGTACTTTATTACGAGTAGACAGTGTAGTGTACATCATTGTTGACCATACATAGGAAGTTACAGTCGATCTGTTTTTATCATATTCAAAAACCGCACAATGGACTCGTGTATCATATTTATATTCGCCCTGTTACATCCTCTGTATTCAATACACAGCAGGATTTTGTTCATTCTTATCTCTAAGGTTACTTAATTACCAAGATAGCGATAACAAGGGTGCCACTACATGCAACAAAACCTTACTACACGGAAGGCCTTTATTAAAGCCCTAGAATTATAGGCAGTTGATCCCCTTATTAAACACATTTCCTCAAACTTTGAGATCCATGTTTTCACGGCATAAGTAGTCAGACATATATTATGTTAGGTTGTACGTGAAGTACAAGTGTAGCAGCCGTACGGCTATTACAACTTTGGGAAGATACTTTACGACCACAACGCTTTTCTTGCATTGGTTATTCTCATTAATACTCAGCCAACTGATTATTAGTCTTCCCAAATATGAAATAAATAAATTTTTTTTTTATTTTGATGAAAAACCGAATAAATAATTGACAGTAGTTGTGTTCACTATGAACTTGCTATTCTTCAACTAATAATCAATCAGTGTGTACCATGGACCTGATAATCTTTAATAGTAAGTTTTCTGTCATGAAGAGCTTGCGCTAAAATAAAATAAAAAAAACTTTAAACAATACATGCTTGAAATGCTACCAAAAATATGCCTGACGTAAATGTACACACTCGATTCAAATAACATCGTAATTACCTTACAGTACATATAGTAGCTTCAACAAAAGAAATGTATAATATAAATGAAGTTACCAGCAAAGTAAAACTTTGGTCAACAGCCACGATAAAAAAAGGGAGAGAAGCAGGGCACAGAAAGTGTAAAATGCCACCCAGAGCTTCAGATTTTTATTAAATTTAGCACGTTTTCTTTTTCTGTGAGCGGTATTAATATATATTCCAAGTTACAGATTTCTAGGCCACCTCTATCCAGAGCTACATTGCTTAAAACTTAGAATGTCTTGTCACGACCGACAGTTTTGGAAGACACACTTATTCGAGTTTTATGATTGTCATATTTCATCAATTGCTTAAGAAAGACAGGTTTAGGTGATTTCTTGAATTTTATGTAAGAACTTTAGGCAACTTCGGCTAAGACCAAACGGATGATGATGGGAGACCTAGTCGAATGAAGAAAGTGGTTGGAAAAGGCCGATGAAACATAAGCACTTGGAGTTTGCTTACTACAAAGATCACGTGGCACAAGCATGGATTGATAATAGAATGCCACGAATCAGAGGTAGGACTTTACGATTGAACAATAGCATTCCCACTATTCTTCCAAACTGTTCTGGATATAGATGGACGACATTGTGAATATATTTTGTATCCTGAATGATGTTTGGTACATACACAAAAGTACTGTACATAATTTGTAAAATGTATTATTTGTCAACAAAGTGCTTGTAAAGTGTCTGTAAGGTGTAACCACAAATTGAAAGCTTCTAACTGGCATTTTTTATTCAATATTTATCTTTCACATGTCGTTAATTACATTCAAATATAATTTCATGTTTGTCCGATTCACCGTTTGCCATCTAGAACTGGTCAATCAGCGAAATTTTAATTAAAACTACTGCATTCTAAAACAAATACAAAATGGTCTGTTCTTCGTGAGATATTCATTGTGTTATATTCCAAGGTCAACACCATTATTTATAATAATATAAAAACAAAAAAGTGCATTGTAGATCGACCTCCATCCAAGAATACACTGTTTTATTACGTCACTCTATACGAAATTATTTGCTCTTTCCAATGGTGTACATTTCACATCTGCATTCAATATTTCTCTTAACGTATTTATGGTGTTATACTAAAAGGTGAACGGCAATTAAAGATATGCATATAATGATGTAAAAGCAAAATATGCTATCTACATGAACATCTCACAAACAATTCACTGTATGTTATTACATCATTATAATAGGAAATTGTCTTGTCTTTCCAATGGTGCAAGTTCTATATCTTCATCTGGTGTTCCTCCGGAAATATTCATGGTATTATATTGCATAGTCAACGTAATTTCTTTGTATATATAAATAATTATATCAAAATAAAGACGAGCTTTGCACATGGACTTCTCACCAAGAATCCACTATTTTTATTACACCATTCTGTAGAAAATGTTCTGGTCATTTTAATGGTGTATCTAATTTTCATATCTGTATATGGTGTTTCTCGTAAAATATTCATGTTGCTGTGTTGCCATGTCCACACTATTATATCTAATAAGGTAAAACAGAAAATTAATTTGGAGATAAAGTTCCCACCAGGAATCCGCTGTGTTTATTACATCATTATTCTCCTTCTAATGGTGTAAGTCACATATCTAGATCTGGTATTCCTTTTGAAATATTTAAGGAATTATGTTGCAGGATGACCATCATTTCAGAAACTTCTTACTTTTCCAATCATAAACCAATATCTCAAAAACTATTCGATCTACTGCAATCTTGTTATCAATTTGCATTATCTTATGAATTTTACATAAGGAATACCTAACTTTGTTACGATTCATAAAGTATGAGTTATTAAAACAAAGGTCAAATGGGTGTGTTTCCGTAAAGTATAGGTCGCAACATTTTAGGACAAAATATGCCAACTTTGAAGCGACGTAACTCTGGATGAAGGTGTACAAGAAACCTGTAAGTTTGAACTTACACTAAACACCCTTAAAAGAATCAATATACCTGTTTCCATCAAAATCGGAAACTATATGTGACATTTCACCTTTTTTCTGATCGACGTGGCATGGAATGCCCCTAATTAAAGCAGTGGATGTTCTGTGGGAATTCCATCTGCAAAGAATTTTATTGTTTTTATCTCATAATCTACAATGATGTAAATATCGTAAGCTAATATCATGAATATCTCACGATGAAACATTACGTGACATGATTATTGCTAAGGAGAGGCCAGATTGAAATATTAGATTATCAATTACAGTTAAACACTTTCAGTGTGTATTTTATTGACACTTAGCAAGCACTTTGTTGACATACATATATATATATATATATATACAATTATGTATTGTATGTTTATGTGTATGTAAACCGCCCTTCGGGTTACAAAGTACATCAAGATGTCACCCATCTGATCGCAGGATAGTTTACAACCTTATAGTAGTGGGTTCTCGGTGGGGTAAATAGTAAAATAACTCATCTCTGAGGCTTGTGGTCCTTTGTTGAATCCCGGCTGGTGTTACTTGATCTTTTTGGTGCAAGCAAACGGTGTGTGTGAGTTTACTCGGTCGTTTCTTCCAACTTTCTTCATCTTGCCAACTCTCCTATCAACATCCATTAAATCTAAGTCAAAGTTGCCTAAAGACATCAAATACATTCGAGTTGAAATTCAAGCATATAACAGCGTGCAGCACTGTTACATCATATAACAGCAAGCATCTACATTCGTGTACTAGATACTAAACTTTTATGCTTGTCTTTAGATCGGCATGTGATTGAATGCCATTTATAAAAACCATGTGTTTGGGTATCCACATTACCAGCAATTACTGCGTTTGATTTCAGGGGACCTAGGTGGATCAGTGTTTAATTGGAATTTTTATTTGAATATCCCTCTTCGTAAGTCCATAATTATATTTACATAAAGTGTTATGCTTGTCCAAATTACGGTTTCTTAATTGAGCCGACTAAATAGCGAAACTTTAATTATAATCACTATATAGTGAGTTCAAAATGCATTGCTGTGCAAATGTAGTTCCTACCAAGATACCACTGTTGTTAATACATTATACTATAGCAAAGTGTGGTTCTTTCCAACGGATAGTCTCATATCCTTATCTGGTGTTGCCCCTGACATATTTGTGGTGTTATATTACAAGCTGAATAGCGTTGTGCATATAACGAGTTAAAAATAAAACAAAAATGTTTTGCGATGAGGTTCCCACGAACCCATTGAAATTTTTACATCTTTCTATCGGAAATTTTCAACTCTTTTCAATTAGGCAAGTCCCATATTTTTATTTGGTGCCTCGTTTAAAATATCCACGCAATTACGCCATCCGCGCCCTATTATATGAGGATAAATTCACCGGAGTGTATGCTATAAATGTTGCAGACAAAAATTTATATTTTACGTCAGTTGCGATAGTGTTTGAGTATGCGTCAAATACGTAACGATCTTTAGATGTTCTTGTGAGAAGAAGTCAGACGGAACAAGAACAGACAATCCCGGAGGTCAAAACACTTCGAGATGTTTCTTTGAGCGAATGTCAAACTTCTCCGTAGTGTGTGCGTTGTAGTATTGTCCTGCTGAAACCCAATATTTTCCTTCTTCTTGGTGCGTGAATATGGGTAGAAATTCCTGCTTCAGTTACAGATATTCACTATTTCCTTTCTCTTCAAAGAAGGCGAATTAAAAGCATTTACGAGACATTACGGCCCACACGGGAACTTCCTATCTGTGAAGAAGATCTTTGTTTAACATATAAGGTTTGTCTGGTGCCCGTATGTGTGTTCTAGGAAATGACGTAGCAATTCAAACAAAATCATGATTTTGGCTGTCGATGCAAATCGTATTCTTCTACATCTGGAGTTACTTGCTCTACAAACCATTAGCAATACTGTGTACGAAGAACAAGGTCATCTGGCAGCAATTCATATACAGAACGGACGTTCTAGGAAAAGAGTTGTAGTTTCTTATGGACAATTGTGTGTGCAGAGCCTACACACTATGGTGAGTCAATAATACAAAAAGGTTTAAATTTTCAAAATGGCTAGTGATAAAAAATTGTGGAGGACTGTTGTGAAGATATATTAAGCAGAAGACGAAAATTGCCAGTTGCCGCAGAGGGGAGTTTTCGTGTACGCAACCTGCCATAGCAATTATCTCCATTGCCTGCTACATGCACAAAAGGGTATTTCGTGGTGTCATATAATGATCCACCATTGCCCACTACCTTAAAGTTTTAGGTTAAGAATTCCGCATCAGGATAAACTTCTAAATTAGGACTTCTGTAATTTTACTTTTGTCCAATCAATTATATCGATATAATCTGTTGCAGTTAAATTCAAAGGTATTATACAAAAGTCGCTATAATTTGACCAATTCTGCGGTATTTTCTTTGACATACATGTCTCTCTCTTCTGCCTGAATCTGTCTTCTCATTCTCTCTTTCCCATGTGGTCTTTATAATTCTTTTGTAAGCAATCTCCTAAATCTGATTTGCTTAATCCCATACCATTACCTGTAACAAATTCTCAGGATGTGCGAGGAATGCATTTATCATCGTAACCTTATTCCGGTAAGAACGAAGATTGATTAATCATTCTGAGTAAACGTCTTGCGTCATCTTGCACAAATGCTATTATTTCTTAAGTGGAAACCGAACTGCAACGTAAACTTTAATGATTAATTCAAAGGCTTCACTGAAGTGGAGGGAACTTATTGGATAAATATTCGTAGAGATTACGATAGGAAGCTTTGAGCCATCTAAAATTAGATATTGGACCAGGGTTCAAAAATGCTAAATCATGTGAAGAATATCTCGAGGTAACAGCATAACTCATTTGCAACAAGAATGTTTTGTAATTGTTTAATTCTGTAATAAAAATATCGGGCAAAACACAGTTGTCCGATTAAACTTTCAGGTCTCTGTTCACAGTAAACAACTGCCTTGTGAATGGAACTAGTGAAAGTGAATAGTTCTGTTGTTCATCTAACCTAATTTGAATGCATAAAACAAATGATCCACTCCAATGGCACTGAAAATCTTAATTCGACAAGACAAATTATTCCACCACAATAAAAGATGTTTACTACACTATTATCGCTATCTACAGTTTGCGATTGAATTTTATCTTTTAAATATTAGCATTTACTCTGTTATGCCAACTGCGGTACTTCTTCTGGTGGACGTGTGCCCAAAATACTCATTTCTTGCTGAATCAAAAGACAAGTAAGTTCTTCCTATTCACTTGAAGTGTAATATTTTTACCTTATCTTTTTCAGACTAAAATTAGATCAATCCTTCCATCAAACTATAGTCCCTTCGCAATCACTGTTCCTTACACTTGCTTAAACCAATTTTGTGACCTTCGCTTTCTTTCTTATCTTGGTCATACCAATAAATTTACTCGTACTTTCGACGCCTGAGGATTATATTGTTGTATCCCAATAGGAATTTAATGGCAGGTACGGCAATATAATTCTCAGACGTCGTTTATTTTAGTAACGATCCCAATAGCTTCCTGAACAGGTGTTGTTATCCATGCTGCGTAATGGGTTACACGTTTTACATAGTGCAATTCTCTGACATTTCCCGAGAAATTTTTCTCCGCAGCTCATATCGCTTGCTCTCTCATCTGACATTTCTGTTGCGCTAAATGAGAAGTCAGAATAAGAAACTTGATATCAGATGAATAAAATTATACGGAAAACTGAACCTAAAATTTTACAGCTAGTGAGCGATGGTAGATCAGATTGGTATCAATATATGCCCTATCGTACATAGAGTGTGGAATGCACTATTAAAACGGTAACACACGCCTAAGCTATCTGCGCGAGTCGTATAGAAGAGGTGATTCCGTGAGCGTCAAAACCAAAGATAGGCGATCAATGACTGCTTTTGAATATAAACAAGAATAAAATTATTCAGAACTAAGAATTTATAAAACAGAGAGAAAGTGTATCATACGGCTGGATGCTTCTGTTATGGCGATGTTCTGTCACGTTGTTATTTATGAGGTTACCTAGGTTATTTCTGATTATAAAAAATACGAAGTAGCTGAGAGCAGCAAACCGCACAGTGCATATCCAAATTTTGACGCTTAAAATGTTTCGAAATATGTTACAGAGAGCTTGTTTTAAACACAGTGAAAAGAAAACATAGATATAAAGGGACCTAAACCTTAGCATTACCAATATATTTTTGGGTCACATTCATTACCAGGAGCCTCTGAGGCTCACAAGTAAAATGTCATTATTTCTCACGGAAACTACTTTATACTCTCTGATATGAACTTTGGGTGTCTAAAACATCACATAGTTTTCTTCTATTTGATTACGTTGCTCCTTTGTACAGTGTTGCAAACTATATTTCTATAGTTGTGTACTTGACATTTTTTACTTATGTTAGCAACTATGACATTTTTCTTTTACCTGTATTTTAATCAGAAACAATGAATAAGATCAAAAGTACAGTATAGTATATGCAAGAAAGCACCTTCACACCATATTTCATTTCATACTTCATTTTATACCATAATTCATATATATATACCATTTACTGTCGTCAGTATATACTATATAGCCCCTTACTACTAACAAGGGGGGAGCCTCCGAGACCCACAATGCAATATTTACATTATAACTAGAACAAGAGAAGCATTAAAAATAAAGCAAATACGTTACGTCGCCAATAGGTTGAAGCATGACAGTATCAATTTATTTCAGATTTTTTGTCGAATTGGAAATGTTAAAAAATAAAAAAAATATTTGTGGGCCTCTGAGTCCCTCTTCCCTGGTAATGTTAGGGTTAATGAGATCTCTAGTTGACGCTCGTGAAATAATACAGTTTTAGACCTGTCTATACCTCTTAATTACCACAAAAATGGATAAATTGTTATACGTATGACGAGTTCCATACTTGAACCCTCCTTAAAACTGTTTGTCCTCTGCGGCATCTTATGATACCTTCTGATTTTGATCTTCTGCAAAATATATCTTTACCACGGCCCCACAACCTTTATCACTACCCATTTTCAAAATGTAAACTGTTTGTATTTTGGGCTAACCCTACTACATACACAATACTTATATGGCAAAGATTTCCCACATACTCATTGGGACAGAGATATAGCCGTTACCTTCTCGTTTGTCAGCACTGGTATGGTTACTCCCGAAAAGCCCTTGCTTATACCTCGCTTTTATTCTTATTAACTGCTGCTCTAGATATAGGGGTCAAGAATATATTCCGTGGTAGATCTGAAGACGTAATGCTATTCGTTCAAGAAAAACACCTGAAAATACATAAAGACTGAACTACTTAATATTGCCACGGGTTATGTGACACTGTATTTTCATGTACTATTTATGTCCCTTCCAAAGTTGTTGTCACATAATGTCAACTTTTCATAATAGGCCCAGGTATGTGACAGTTTATCTTGTTGCGGTAATTTATGATTTTATAAAATACTCACAAAAGTTTCATTAGACGTGTATACGTTAAGAAGGAATTGTGAGATATTTCATAGATTTCAAATTAACCTCAAAATAAACTATCTGTATATATTTTCTTTTAAAACTTACTAAATGTTCATAATATTTAGCTATGACAGCCATAGACATGACGCATTAGACCCTCTGAATGCTTTGATACTTAATAGTATTAGACCATCTGATAATATATTAGACCATCTGTTTATAATATTAAACGATTTATAATATTAAACGAACAGTAAAAACTCAAAAAGTCACATATTTATTGTGTATTGTTTTTCGAAATCGTAAGTAAGTAACAAAATAACTACTCTTTACAGATAATTCGATATTTGCCTACTTTCAGGGTGATACTGGTGGCCCCCTTTTGAAATTTATAAGTGATCGTAATCAAGTATGGCAAATAGGTAAGCCATAAAGTATGTTGCGTATTTTAACACTTTCATAACATTTCCTTGACATTTTATGAGTAGAACTCTTTTCGGATCTGTGTTATGTATTTAATAAATTATAATCGAACTCATCTCCGAAAATAGTATATTGCTTAATTTATTCTTTGCCCATTAATTTTTCGCCTTTTTTTAAAAAAAAAAAATTATCCATCAACATATTTGGTTTGAATATACTTCATCATGTGAAGAATGTGAAGTTAAATGTAGTTGTGTAATATTTATGACTTGTATATAGAATCTTCCTAAAGTATAAAAGTTTGTGTTCTTCCTATTAGCCTTACGGCATTGTCCTTATAGATCACTTTCCTTGAATTAACCACATTATTTTAGCACAATTGTTTCTAGTTTTCATTCACACAGTTCGTAGTTAAAATAAAATTGGAAATTATAAATTTTCACTGACATATTTTCAAACGAATTACTTGCCGTCTTTAACTGAGTCTATAAAATACCCTATTGTCCTGCAACCTGTGCTGCACAACTTTCTAAACTTTTCTCCTCGGAAGGAAGATTATGAGTCTGTTGCTCTTGATTACTGTGTGTTCACTAAACAAATGAAGAGTACAGGAAAATAACGCATCTTGTCCCCTTGATTGATTTTTTAGGAGAACTTCTTAACAGCTGAGATTCTGCAAAACTGCATACCAAGTAAAGATTAACTTATAATAGACAGACTATGCATTATTCTTTTCTTACACGACAATCTGGTAGAAAGACCACTCAAATGGCAAACATATGGCACTAGTATTATCTCAATTTGACAACAAAAAAATGGACAAGACACGTTGTATTCTTATGGTCTTCAAATATTTTATCGCGTATTTATTAAGTCGCTTTCTTGTCTGTCTGTTTGGTACAAATTTTGCAATCGATTTTAAACTAACTTCCCGATGAGTTAGGGACTTTAAACTTTAAACATGGCTCAGAACTGGATGACAATGCAACATTAACTTATGACATTTTGAAAAAGTCACAATTTTTTATTCAAAAGTAGCCGCAAAATTCATTGTTATATAGAATACACAGCATAAACGGCTAGAGCAATAAAAACGAAATTTGGTATACACTATAGGGTACACAATGACTAATAGTTTACGAAAATATTACCAAACGTTTCTAAATGTGCCATTTTTGATACAAAATGGCAGACACAGAAATGCATTTTTCACACAGTTAGAGCTAGAGAAATGAAATTTGGTATTAAGGTACATGATCACTAGTATGTTAAGAAAATATTACAAATTGTTGAAATAGTCGCCATCTTGGATAGAAAATGGCCGCCAAACCCAGAGCCTAAACTGCTGAGGCTAGCTTGTAAAATTTGGTATGCAGATACATTGTCGCTAGTAGATTCCAAAATATTAACAAATTTCTCCAAAGACGCCATCTTGGATCCAACATGGTTGACAGAAAAATTCATATTTCACGTTTGAACTAGAGATACGAATTTTGGCATAAACGTGTATCATAATAAGTAGTTTAGGAAAAAAATAAAAAATAATTTAAAAAACACGTTTTTTTAAGATAGACTAAAAAGTAAAAAAAATATATAAATTAAATTAATCTGATCAATCGGAAAATAAAAGGACGAGTGCTCTTAGATATTATGAATTCATCATAAAGTAAGCAAGAGCACTCACGCTTTCATTTTCCAATTATTACTAATTTTTTACTTTTTAGTCCATCTCAAAAAAGCGTGTTTTTTTTAAAAAAAAAAACTTTTTTCTCCTTTTTATTTTTATTTTTAACCTCGAATGAACGGTAGGAATTAGAGGGAAGGTATAGATTTCACAAGCAAACCTACTGATGCAGCAAGAAAGAATTATATGATTATTTCTTCCACCACGATTAGAATGCCTAGGTATGTGCGCTTGCAAATTTTGGCAAGTCATGTGCAATTATCTTGTGAAATATCGATAGTATAAAAGTCAGATTCTTTGAATTTTGAACTTGATTTTTATGTAAGGCCATTTGAAGTCAGACTCTTGCATGTGGATAGTAATCAAAAAGTGTGGAAATACAGTTATACAGTTAAAATGCAATCCACTTTAAATAATTGAAAGCAAGTACACAGTAATGGGCACTGTGTGGAAAGCGCTGCCTCTCGCAGGATATATTTTATGGCCTGCATCTTGAAGTCCGCCACATTGAATCTCAATTGATTTTCTTATATGGGAAACGGGTCGCGTAATATGCCATTCTGGGTTAGATATTAGCAGGTATACATTTCCGAAGTCCGTTTTGCCGTAAATGTATTATTGTGAGACATAAGGGTATGCAACATTTGTGTGGTGTAATGATTCAATATCCTGAAAAAAAATATTTTTTTAATACAGAAGAAAATACATACAAATCATCTATATCGATACAACGCTACATCTAGAACGAAATTTTATGCATTTCCTTCGTTATTTAAAACGAAAAGACTGTTTTAGACTACTGCCTCAAATACTCCACACTAATATCACATATCCGTATCTCTCACGATAATACAGGTACAGAAAAACGGACTTCCGAAATGCATTTGCGTTAAATTCTAACCCAGAATGGATATTACACGAGCCCTTTCCCATCATTCTAGATGCAATAGGGTAGACGTAAGGATGGAAGCAATAGGGAAACATATCCTTTTAGACGTAGCGACTTCCACCAATACCAATTACTTTCTATTTAGTTCAATTTATTTTAGTGTATTGCAGCTTAAATATAACGGTATTACCACATTGTTTCGATCACTATCCATGGATAAGAATCTGACTTTCATATCATACATAATTCCCGAATAAATTGCGCTCGATTTGCCGAAATTGGCATGCACACATATTTTGACTTTCTTATCATGCCAGAAGAGAAAATTTATACTACTATCAATATATTTTCTGGTCAGTTACTACAAGCGATACTCAGTTGGCTCTCGCGTGGTTTAAAAAGGTGCGTAACTAGATTACCGGTCTGTGGCACCGTCCAGCTCCACTTTCCCCGTCTGTCCGTCTGTACTCACCAACTAGATCTCAGTAATTGTAAGTCATGGAGAAAAAAAAACATACGCGGTTGTATTTCACATGGCAAAATCTATTATTTGCAATCTTTAGGCACTTCGTTCCTAGAGGCCTGATTTGAAAGGAACGTAGGTAAGCGCGTACTAAGAACAGCTAATGTTCTTCTAAGTCCCTCTGCTATTGCCCCTAAGTAGAATATGCCAGACTTTCCTTAAATTTCAAACCGGTTTAGTGGCCTATAGGAATGCATGTAGCAGGTCATGGTGGTTGCAGAGAGGTACTAGAGGGGTGGGGTAAGTCCCCCAGAACTATGGATTGTGTATATGTAATAATGGAGAAGATATGTATCAAACAATGAATTTTTTTATTTGTCCTCCGCCATTTTATTTGTTGGCCGCTTCGCAAACGAAGTTAGAACCCGGTATAAAGCGTCGATTGCGGAAAACTATAGAACGTGTCGTGGAAGAATACATTTAATGAAGTATATGGATTTTTATTGACAAATAATATTTGTTTTTCGGGTGGGATCATATTATTTTTGACGGACAATGCATTCGACGTCATTGGAAAGATTTGCGCATGCGCAGATTAGTTTGTTTTGAACCTGAGGAGAAGGGAACTTGAGAGTTTGAGGCTTGGTTCGTGTTTTTCTTTTGTTTCGCATCTCCCTTGATGCTTGCTGTAATTTGACTGTACAGGTGTTCGTTTATTTTTGTTCTATCCCACCTACGGTGGTCGGGGAGGGGGAACGAGTTCTACCGCAGCTGTACTGCTCAAGAGGATGAAACAAGTTTTTCTTTATGTCTGGCGTTTGATTAACAATGGCGTCAATTGATTGAAATTTTTAATACTTTAACAACGTATTTACTGTTTCGCATTATTTGATGCTCTAGACAAGATGGAACATGATTCTTTTGATATTTGCCCCATAGCAGGTGTTTTCAGGAACATGTGTATGTTGGAAAGATTTTTAAACTCTGTATAATATTGTTTTTTGTTGTGTTAGAACTTACGTTGCATAATATTGCGCAATTACCATTTAAATTAAGCTGCCTTCTGCTGCCTTCATTATCTCTTTCTGTCATTACAACTTCTTGTCTTTCACATTTTGATCCATCTTAAAACTAACGTATAATTATTAAGTAAATATGTTTCTGTACACTCTACCTTTTTACTTTCATGCATTTTTTAAATAAAATATTTGGTTTTACCTTTTTAAGAAAAAAAAATATTTGCATTTTTCTTTTCGTTTTATATTTTTTACAACAGATTTTACAATCTCATCGTTTTCTGAAGATTGGTAGTATGAAAACTAGAAATTATATTTTTCCTTATACTGAAATAAACAACTACAACACAGAATAGTCCACAAAGAATAGATTCTTCGTGTTGAATTTTAGTTTTATTTACATTATATAATTTGCAATTTGCAGTTTTAATTTTTTTTCAATTCGTTAAGTAGGATTACTTCCGAAGCTATCAAAATATCGGCCCCACCCTTGTTTATTAATATATATGGCAGTCCAGTGAGTTCCCGGGTAACTTGAAGCACTCAAATTTACTATAACTGCCGGATTTTCAACTTGTTTTGGTAAAGTATACACTGAATACATTCCAGTAAGCGTAGTTGCACTAGTACAGTCCTGAAGTACATTTTTTTAAAGATCTGATCAGTCCACATCACTTTCACTTATTGTTGTTGGTTCATACACTGTTCTGTTTTCAGGTAGAATAAATAATAACAAGTTATAAAGTATGCGTACACTGACGCATCTTTTAAAGCACAACGAAAGCTGAAAAAGCTTATCAAGATTGTGTACACAATTTTGTGATGGAAATGGTAAAGGATTATATTTTGGACAGTGTATCTTCCAAATTAATGACTGTTCTTTGTAGAAGAGACTCTAGATATATTTGCCGTGCTTTGCTGTGAGTGAATACGCAATGACTGTGCGAGATATACTTGGTAACAATGTTTTTAACTTCGCTGTATTCAACTTCGTCTTCTATCCATTCTAAACTAAATATTTGCTGGCTTAAACAATTATTTGTATATCATAAACTAGGAATAATTTTTTATATTGGAAAAGGAGGTTTAAATATCCAACTTTGAAAACTATTGCTATATACATGGACTATGGCTAATTCTTTGAGTATGAAATTATTTTCTTCATTATCATCGGAGACTGAAAAGTGTACAACAGTTCTCATGGTTGATCATAAACTAAACTAAATCTAGAGGGATGGGAGGATAAAATTGGGAACCACCTTGTACTTGCAACTTATTAATATTAAAAATTTCAAAGTGGAAGGGATTTTCATGGTATTTTCCATTGAATGCAGTATTTGCAGTAAAACCTATAATGAGACCCTTTGGTACATTTTCAAGAAATATATTATCAAGATTATAGGAATCAATATTTGCAGGAATAGTATGTACTCTTGTTTCAACTATAGTCAGTGGTAATTTTGCAGTATCATGAGTCATAAAACTGTTTAATTGTAAAGCTAAATCAGCAAAAATATTAATTCGAACATAAAGAATAACCTCTTCCAGTTTAAATTTTAATGTACAATTTTCAGCTGCCATTAAGCATCTTTTCTAGGACCTAATTTTATACGAAGATTGACTTTATTTGGAAGAACTCGATTTGATCCAGAAATATCTGTATGAAGTCGTCCATACATATCAATGGAAGCGCTACCAGCAACAAAAGATTTTCGTTTATAATAACCAACAATGTTTACATTGAAACTATTTAAATGACCTGCAGTATCCTTATAGCATAGTCCAGTGGTTAAAAGAGTTTTGCTTGCATCTTCAGAATAATTAATTAAAGCTTCATGGTGTGCTCTAAATGGGTACGTAGCATTTGAAGAAGAAATAATTTTATCATTTAAAGAAACATTGACTTGGGTAAAAAGTTATTCAACGGCGCTACCTTATCTGCCACAACGGCTGGTGGTCTTTCTGATGCTACTTGTAAATTATCTCCATTTCCACTTATACTTTACACTTGACATAAAGATAAATATGTGCAGGAAGAATATATTCAGCAGTATCCCCAGGCACAAGAAATTTCATAGGTCCATCAGAAGAAAGCGATGAAATTGGTCTATACTCTACCATTCGAGGTGATTCAATAGCCGTTTGTGTCATAGGGACAGAAACTAAATCGAATTCATTCGTACAGAATTCATTACTTTTAGGTGTGAGAAACGACATTTTTAACTGAAAATATTTCTACTCTTTTTTTATTACAAACAAGTCGTCTTTTTAAACTTGGTGGTCGAATACGTACGGAAGCCTTACGTTTTCGTGCCCTTCTTCTACCACTGCCACTAAGCAACTGACTGACTTTATTTTCAGCTTTCGTTCTTAAAGAACTCGTTCTTTTAAAGATTCCTTAATAAGCCGGTTTTCCAGCATATCCCTCACAACTTGTATTCCCGTTTGTAATGCATGTCGCCCTACTGCTTTTGATCATTGTTTAAGGAATGGTATAGAAAATCGAAACAGTCCGCAAAATAAACTTCGAATCCCATGCCCAGGTTGATAAACAAGTCCTGCAAAGTAAGGTATACCTCTACCTCTATGCATAACTGTATAGGTTTTCATTTTCGTTTTCATGAGCTCTTGAAAACAAGTGTTACGATCAATGTCCCGGATGCCAATGGTAAATTTTGGCCTGCATGGTCCCTTAGTAGTATTTCTACAGTGTCAAATGAAAGCTTTGCAAGTGGAAAATAATGAACATCCTGAAAAGTTATGGTTTGCACTTTTTCATGATGATTATCGGTCATACCTACAATTCGTAAAAGAGGTGCTTTTCTATCACCTAGAAACTGAGGAATAATTTCTGAATAAACAAACACTTGATGGGGATATCCAATGTATAAAATTGGCTGTTTCGGAATACGACTATCTTTAAAATATTAATATTAGGTTCAAAATCTAATTGTGATGCTAATATAGGTGATAAACGTACAGATTTTATACCGTCATCAACGTGTACAGTGATAATATTTGAAAGTTGCCAGTTCAATTTGGAACATCAAACGTGACACTACATTTTAGAAGAAAATGATTTCTGAACGTAGTGATGATAGTTTTTACATTATATTTACTTCTAATGGAAATATTCAAAATTATTCTAATAATAGTCAAAGATATTTTTTGAATATTCTTAATAATCGAATACACTAACTTTCGCCGCAGTTAAAAACGATCCCTATCGTGAGTAAGATCAAGCCCTCAGAAAAATAATCAAAACGGTCTGTTTCCTCTCATTTTGCAGAAACATTTCTCTCTCCTCATGTGCACAAAAATAATATTAATAATGATTCATTGGTTGAGCTCTTACCCAAGGTTATTCGTTCTATCCCTGTTCATGCAATGTGCGGCTTTTCTGGAGAATCACATTTGCATGGATTTTCTCAGCGTTCTCACCTTTCCTCCCACTTTCTTCATTTCACGAACTCCCCCATCATTCATCTAGCCTGACTAAAATTTGCCTAAAAGCAATAAAATTCATATTTATATTCAAATATAGAAATAATATGTACCTGATTTTCTCAGTTTCTCTAGATGACTAGAGGAATTGTACGTCCACTATGGTCCTGAACGTCACATTTTCCATTCCTATACACGAAAGATTAATCGTTCAGGCATATCATTCTTCAGACTTACCGATGACCAGCTACGAGATTCCATCAATATTAGTCCTTTCAAAAAACAATGAACTTTTTCGCAGACTAATGATAAATGAATTCAGACGTGTGAGTCGTATTTATGCTTTCTGTTAGAGGATATGTTACGTAGCCTTAGATTATTCCTTCTAAAGAGTCAAAATACCCGAAGTTATTTTTTCTGTAAACTAGGCGTTTTCCGTTGTCTAACCTATTTTCTCAAATAAGAATATCATGCAAAATTTCCTTGTATATTAGTCGAACAATGTGGATTTATATATGTACAGACAAGCAGATGAAATGACAACAGATCAATCCCCTAAACCTCAATTTTCTGTTTCATATATAGTGTGTGATATTTAACAGTAAGACTACATAGAACCATCTTTAACAAAAAGAGGGAGAAAACGAATTCTCTGCACTACTTCCCAATCAAGAAAAGTGTCACGATTACTGTCAGTTGAAGGACTGTTTAGATACTTGAAACTATTTTGTATTAGATGGAAGAGTTCCTAAGTTCCTATCGATTACTTCCTAGAAACGTCTTTTTATTATGCTAAATTTCACTGCCGAGCAAGTTATATGGTTATTCTCGTAGAAGGGATATATGCTATAATCAATCTTCCTCATGTCTCAAAGATGATGTATTTGGGAAATCGGTTTTCGAAAGAGAGGTTAATACATTCAGCAGCAAGTCTACGAGTGCTCAAATATATCATATTCAAGAGGAAGTTCGGACGTTAACGATTTTTTCCTCTCTACTTGTATAAACTACCAGTACAAGGAATAAAATGTCTTTTTAGTTAAACAAAACTGTTGAGAGGTTCAGCTGTAGGACAAAAGGCTTTCATCGTCTAGAATCTAATATATATTGTATGCCAGTTCATGTTTCCTTTTCTACAGTGTATGCATGCTCCATAGTAAAATCAGAGAATTTGCAGTTACACTAATCGCAATCTAGCACATTATAAAATCACTTCTGCGATTCAGGTATGAACGGTATCTTTTCCTTCTTACGAGATTAAAAGAACAATCAAGTAAGCCACTATCAGAACTGGCCTCATCAGACACTCTTATCATCTTGTATAAAGGATTACAACTTAATTTAATAACAAAGTGACGTAGTAAGAAAATGTACGCACGCAACAAATACATTTCTATGCATTTATTGTTATCAGTTTTCAATCCTTTCACTTCGGAAGAACGTATACATATGTCATCTCTCCTTCAGCAAATATAAGATGTATTGCTTGTTTTTTTAGTTCTTTTTCCTAAGTAACTCTTCTATCTGTTTATCCGTAGCTTTTAACCATTAACACATAAAATGAATAGTGTAATGAGCTCAAGATTTCGCTAACATTTTCAGTTTTTAAGTGCTGTAAAATTAAAGTTCGGAGGCTAATGTAAGTGGGGTTTTATAATGTTAAAATAACTTTCCGAGTGTTTTCCACATTTTAGGAAGTCTGCTGTAATTATTGTGTCTACAAATATTTTCATTTTCAGAATGTAAAGTTAAGATTGCAAGGGTGGTGTAAATAGAGTTTTATAAGTCAAAAATTATGTTCGGAAGTGTTCTTTCAAGATTTTAGAAGGGACTTTAAGCTTCTAATATTTTTTGTTTCAGAATTATAAAGTAAAAGTTATAAGGGTGGTGTAAGTGCAGTTTTATTTCAGCATTTTCATTTTGTATGGTGTAAAGTCAAAATTCAGAAGTTTGTTAAAATGTTTACAGGCTGTAGAGAAATCGGGCATTCCGCCAATATTTTCAGTTATTGGATGTAAAGTTGAGATTCGGAGGGTGGTGTAAATGGGAGTTTTATACGGTCAAAAGAATTTAAGCTCGCAACAGTTTTCTCTTTCTTTTTTCAGATGGGTCTGGCTGAGGCCGAGTATCTTCCAGCATTTTTATTTTCCGGAATTTAAAGTCAAAATTCGGAGGGTGATGTCAACATTTTAAAAGCATTTAGTGGAATTAGGTTTATATCGAGAGTTTCAGTATCGAGGGGATGTAAAGTCAAAATTCAGAGGTTGGTGCCAAGATTTGAGGAGGATATAGCAAAATCAGGGTTCCTCTCAATATTTTTAGTTTCGGAAGGTGTCATGGTATAATTCAGAGGGTGTAGTCAATATTTTAGGAGAGTCTGGCGGACTCACGAATTATTCCAGTCATAAAAATATAATTTGGTTCAAGGAAATCGTTACTATTTAACCTATGCTACGATCTGAGTTCTGTAAAGATGAAGGTGGTGAGCTGTTCATTTAACAAATTATCTTTATTTAATTCGTTGTCCCTCAAACTCCAATTTCAATTTTAAATTTAATTTTTAGCATCTTTAGGCAGAGTAACCGCTGGGGGACGTCATCCCTCCAACTTAAATTTCTATTTTTAATTCAATTTTTAAGACTTGTACGTAGGGTAATCACTGAGAGACATCATCCCTCAAACTTAAATATACATTCTGAATTCAACTTTTAAGACTTTTGGACAAGTTTCAGTCAGGCCCTTTGGATAATAATGCGTGATTCATGAAATGAAAAGGTTGAAATTAATTTTATCTAACTTAATTTAACTTTTAATATCGATATTTTAAAATTAACAGCTGTAATGATTTAATTCGTAAGTGCTCATCTCTGGCGCTATGTGTCTTCCGATTGATCCCTGCCCTTGGTATGTACGCTTTCTAATGAGCAAACATTGTGTACAAAACTGTTTCATTAATTTTCAGACAACCGTAATCTCAGGCAACGCCAGTGATATATCATGCAAAAGCAACTAGTGGCGTGTAAGTTTAATAACAATGATTAAACATTTAAAGTTCGTCTTGAATTTATTCTTCTTTCTTCCCAGTTAAACATAGAGATTATCAACATTTCCAAAGTTCATGTCTAATGAAAATTCAAAGGCTGTATTAAAAATCTGCTAACCATAATGTACAGATTTCAACTAGTTCAAACAGTTTGTTTTACTGTTCTATCAGTCTATCTATCATTATTTTCTTCTTGTTCTTCTTTTCCAATCTGAGAAAAAGTAACAGTTCAAAGTGAAATTTCATTTCTTCTCTACAGATTCTTCTCTGATAAAATGCAAAAGTTTCATTTTCAATTATCTCATCAATCAAAAGGTAAAGAAGTAACCAAGATAAAGTTCAACCTTTACCAGCATATAATACATACCAGTTCTTCAGTCTTTCTTTAATGAGAATGCTGAGAGGTTCTGCGTCTTCAACACTTAGCAACATCCATAGAAAATATTATATGAATAAAAAAGTAATTATTAATTATTTCTCTAAACCAAGGAAAGAAACATATTTCCACAATGGATTTAAAATTATATCGTCAAAAGTCTAAACCTCAGGGAAGCATCTTAGAGCGGGGGGGGGGGGAGATTCTCTCGTCTTAAGTTTCAAATCAGAAACCAGTTTCTACGCCAAACTGAGCCACACGCATGCTGACGTCAACACAACCATCAAACTTTCCCCCTATATGATTCAACACCACATGCCAACAGATGCATACTCGATTGCTGACGTAATGCAACCATCTACACCACAAATTTGCCTTAATACACTCATCCCCCTATCTCCCAATGAAAACATGGGTCACCTCAAAGGACAATGATCTCACGCTCCAGACTAAACCACACATATCTAATGATCTTAACAAACCTCTCTCCCGTCTACCTTAATATACTCACCCACTACTATGATAGCATGCCTCACATCAAAGGACAAGGATCTCGCGATCTCGATTAAACCACAAACATCCGATGACGTCATGGCCGCCATATTGTATAATTTGTGTACTAGTTCTACAATGCTGTCAGATAATTTATTTAAACAACTTCTTGTGATGTATTATCAGTTTTGCTGCTTTGACGTAATTTTACGAGGACATAACTAAAGGGAGGGAAACACCTTACACAACTACACCATTACGAAATTCGTCCTTCTGAATTTAGTCAGCATGCTTGAAGACACATTTCTGTCACCGGTACTACACTTTGCCAAGATGTCTGTACCTAAGTCCAAAGGACTTTCCCCTGAAATCACTGTTTCACAAGAAATTACGCCATCTCGGTTGTCAAAGTGCGCCCTTTGAGCGAGGGCATTATTTCTGGAAATATGAAATTTATCGATGCAAAAATTTGGAGAATATTGAAGGTGGAACAAGTTATTAACACAACTGTCTTGCATTAAAATGGACCAATTGGCAGATGCATAAAATGCATAAAATTGGCATAAAATGGACCAGGCGTTGTCTGCCAAAAAAACATAATTCCTTTTGTGAGCTTTTATCATCACTTCGTCTGTAATTCTTCATGTGACTGAATTACGGTAACACAATATTAGTTGCTAGTGATTAGTAATTCCTGTGGCAGTCTGTTAGAATGACTTTCACTGTCTCAGAACAGGAACAGAATTAGCTCAGTGAAAGAGCTTTTCTTTCTGGGGGATGGTGAGAAGCTGTGTTTCCACCACTTGCTATCCTTAGTTTCTGAGTAATAAAAGTGTATCGAGTTTCAACCAATTGTGACTTAACGACTCACAAAACACCATCAACATCCAGTTCCGCAACTTCACCAGTAGCACACATACATTGAAAATACGTGGATTAAAACTTAGTACCTAAACGCAATTTTAACGTTGTATACGTACGGTAGTGTCCGCCTGCTCAACTATTTATTCGACTAAGAATAAAGCATACTTTCCTTCTTTCTTCGGCATGCACATTTTTCCTCCTTTAACACTTTGATCATCGCTGCACTATTAAATCTGTATTTCTCAAGATGTGTAATATGCCGCCTTAGAAAAACGCAAATAAAGCGAAATTTATGTCATAGCTGATAGTACTTCACATTAACGCTGTTAACGAAATTAAATGTTTTTTTGGAATATAGTTTAAAATTCCGTGTGTTTTCAACATGCAAATAACATAAGAAGCATAGTTAATATTATTCTATTCGTTTCTAAGCACATCTTTTTATTAAATTAACTTGGAAATATAATCTAGGGCACAGTTCAATACATATATATACATTACATTGACATCCTATCAACGAACTCAAATTTTCCTTGGAATGTAGGTTAAAATTCGACGTGTTTTCAGCATACAAAAGAGAACACAAAATAGTAGTTAATGGTCTTTAATTAGCTTTTAATTACAAATTTTATTCCATTAAATTAGAAAGAATATCATGAAACGAAATACATACCATAGTTGAAAATAATGAAATTAATCCAAGTTGATCTAACATCTTATCAACAATATAAGTCTTTATTGAAATATGTTTCAAAATGAAACGTTCTTTTTTTTCAACCTATAAAGGTTAGTCAACGAAATATACCAAAATTCAACGTTCAAGACACGTTTGTGTGCTACTAGCAGGGATGTAGTCACGGGATCACAGGGGGGCATGCCCCCTAATAGCGTGTGTGTCCCCTAAATGAAAATTGTGATAATGCAGTAGATATACTGTTTCAGGAACTTTGTACACGATACCTTGGTCCAGTTCATGTGTATATATATACAGATGCTTATCAGAATAATGGAAACACCTGAACGAAAGTGCAACTTACCAGATTAATATGGTGTCGGGCCACCTTTCGCCTTCAGAACAGCCTTGATGCGACGTGGGATGGAGGCATAGAGGTCGTGAATGGTAGCAAGTGGAATATTACACCATTCCTCGTGCACGGCATCGGCCAGTTCTGTGAGAGAGGATGGAGGTGGAAATCGTCGCCGGAGTCGTGTTTCCAAGATGGACCACAGATGTTCAATTATGTTGAGATCTGGGGATTGGGCGGGCCAGGGGAGGTGTTGAACTTCATCCCGATGTTCCTCAAACCACGCTGCAACAACTCCAGCTGTGTGAATAGGTGCATTATCATCCTGGAATATGGCGTCATTGTCCGGGAACAACATCCGGACCATAGGATGCAAGTGGTCTCCTAAAATTGCGAATTAATCGTTGGCAGTGATGCGTCCGCGAAGTGTGACCACAGGACCCAATGAAAACCATGATATTGCGGCCCACAGCATCACCGTGCCGCCGCCATGTTTCACAGTTGGGCGGAGACACTGCAGATCATACGCTTCTTTGGGCGTTCTCCACACATAAACACGGCCCGTGGTTTGGAATAGGGTGAATGGTGACTCATCCGGCCATACCACACGTTTCCAGTCGTCAACGGTCCAAGTTGCATGGTCGCGGCACCATTTGCGGCGTGCTAAAGCGTTCTGGTCCCTGATGAGAAGTTTGGCCCGTGCAACACGACCCCGTAAGTTCATGTCATGTAATTCGCGGCGGACTGTGATTGTCGAAACAGGTTGGGGGAGGTGCTGATTGAGTTCCTCCGTCACTTGCGCCGCAGTGGCACGACGGTTCCGCGTGACAATGCGCTTTAATACCCGGCGTGCCCTGTCACTGATGCTTTTCTTCCGCCCACTGTTCCGCTTCCCCGATGTGGTTTTCCCGTGTGTTGTGTAGGCCGTCATCACCTTCGACACTGTCCCTGGCGACACACCTAACACACTAGCCACTGCCGTCACACTCACTCCACATAACCGCGCACCAACAATTTGCCCTCTTTGAAACTCTGAGAGGTCTCCCATTTTACACTACCTCCGTCTGCTGCAGCCACTGCACACTCCTGTTCCACGACGCCTGACGTAGTATGGAGACCGACCTAACACACCACCACCAGCAGTCCGGCGCTGCGGTCGCCACGACACCACTGCCAACCCATACATCTGACGTGTTGCCAACTACAGGTGTTTCCATTATTCTGATAAGCATCTGTATGTATGTATATCCCTTTGTTCTGTTCCAATAATAATCACTTCACGGACCTTGTGCTCTCCATTTCTCCTGCAATTTCATATTTTATCCATTCTTGGCTTCAGATTCAATACGATTCAGATTCAATTTTGGTTTCGTTTGATTGCTTCAAGTATGAAAAATGTAAGGATTACAAGGATCATGAAGTGATTACAATGGAGCAGCTGCTATTCCTTATATAAGAATAGTTCAAAACTTGTATTATTTTATTTTATACAAATTTATTAATTAATAGCGTCGTTTTATGTATTGCGGAGCATGCCAAAATTTGTGTTACCAAACGTTAAAGGAAAATGCAGTGTGTGTGAACTCGTTTATCATAAACCACTCAAACGAGAAAACTTCTTTTCTTTAAAATCTGTTTGATAATTTTAGTCCTCTACATGAAAATCCTAAAATTCAATCTAACTGGGCAAAATGGTGTCCTAATGTGTTTGTTCAAATATAAACAGTTCCGGGTTTCAGGACGCTTTTTCTTCCGGAAGAGATTGAATATAAAAGTTGCTTTTTAGTGCACTATTAGCATATCACATTATTTGAAGGTTGACATATGTTTCAATATTTTTTATGAATTTTTAAAAATCCAAGAAAACGTATTTTGTGCATATTGGATGCCCAATATTTCTTTTAGAACAAAATATAAAATTCTAATTTCTTGAGACATTATACATTTATGTCAGAAGAAAGTACTGCAAAAGTTTAAACTTTGATATTTGGATTTGAACGATGCAAATTTGGTGCAAAATGGGGGCGAATAATACTTCTTAGTGCTATGGTATGAGTATTGGAAATGCTTATCTCTGGTAGGAGAGCAGATAATAAAATCTATATTTTTCACGTTAGTCACTGATGTCAGTAGATACTCAGGTAGAAATTCTAACTTTATTACTTGAGTTTGAAGGGAATTATCAATTTATAGATTAATAATGCTCGTGTGAGCTTTGGAAAATGTTATATTATCACCAGAGTGCCCAAGACAGATATGAATATGTAAAGTAGATCCTGAAATATCCTTGTAAGAGAGCTTATTTTATGTACATCCAGTGTTCAGTTGGCAACATGGATGCTCCGCATGATCTTTTTCATTCCATTATGCACGCAAACCTTCGGCAAAATGTTACAATCTTTCTGTGTATATGAAGCGCTGATACACCTGTCTGTATCTGTTTTAATACTTAAGATTTAAATTATCATTTCAGAAGTAAAATCGTAATTCTGATAGTAATAAAGAATATTTCTTTTCAGAACCATTCTTTATAAGAGTTACTAAAGCACGCATGATCATTATTCATCTCCAATTTGCAAGTATGTAAGTCCCTTTAAACTCAAATATCAAAATTTCAAATTGCTATTCTAGTTTCTCCTGACAAATGTGTAACGTGTGAAGAAATTAGATTTTATATTTTGTCCCACTAGAGAGGGCCTCCAATATGCATGAAATTCTAATTTTTTAATTAAAAAAAAATATATTAAGGAAGAATATAAAAATTAGCCTTCATATTAGCCTGTATATCTTTAATATGTTTTTACATGTAATATTCTACAAGAAATCAACTTTTATATTCAATCCCTTCCGTTAAAATGAAAGCAAAGCTTTGATATGGGAGAATCTCTTGCATGCTGAAAACTGAAATTGTTTCTACTTGGACAATAACACTTGGATGCCATTTTGGCCAGTTGGATTACATTTTAGACTTTTCATCCAGAGGACTAAAGTAACGAAGCATATGTTATTGGAAAAAATGTTTTTTGTTTGAATAACCTATAATAAACCAATTAGCAGATATTACATTTTTCGTAAACATCTGCTAACACAAATTGTGGTATGCGCGAAATAAAAAGGGCCACCATTAAACAATCGCTTGGAATAAAAGTTATATAATACTCGTTTTGGACTATTCTTATATCAGCGATATTTATATTAATATATACAGTATTGAAAGGGATCGAGCAATCAGGCTGGGCGATCTCAGATGCACTATGTTCTAAACATTGACTAAATAAACGTTGAACTACTTACTTTGGATAAACACGAAGCGTGTGCTACCCTTTGGTATAGGTAGAGGTGCACCCTAAGCTATACGAGGCCCCCTCCACACTTTGTCTGGCTACACCGCTGGCCTACTAGTGTTAGCATCTACAGTTCTGGTTCTTCTCGAACCCTGTTCTGGCACACATTATGTCGACACTTTATGGAGTTGCAGGCGATGAACAATAATATTCGTGATGAATTCGTTACTTCAACCCGTTTATGCCTTTCAATGACAGTACTAAGTTATCCACTTTCTTCGTCAGAGATACATCACTTGTGAAGAAAAGTCTCCTGTCCTAGTAGTATCTAAAATCATTAAGTGTCAGATTCGGATTGCCGTTTCCACTAGGCCACCGCTTCTTAGGATGCACGTTTCTGCCCATACACAGGTTTTATTTCGTCGTGAGTTACCTCCCTAATTTCTCCAGTAGATTCCAGGAACAGTATGACGTGTGGTGTCTCAATTTTTGTCAATCACGACACATTTCTTAGTTTTCTTGGAGAGAAAGTACAGAAATAAGCATCATAAAAAGACAGATAATTGTGTGTTACTACAGGCTATAATACATATAACTGAGGGGTTTCTAATTCAGCTTCATGAAGGTGATTGCAGAAATGTTTAGATATATTCTCGTTGGGTGGATTTCAGCAAACATTCTTCCTTTGTTTTGGCCTGAGCCTTCTATGCCTAAAAAACAAAAGTAAAAATCTAAATTTAGCAAACATTCTAATTAAGGAAAGTTGTTAATAAGTTTGTGTACTTTAAATAAAAGTAGGAAATCCTCCATTAAATATTAATATATTGTGTTCCCTTACAGGAATCGTTTCATGGGGAAGAGACTGTGATCAAGAATCTTATCCTACAGTGTACACAAAATTAGAAATGTTTCGAGAATGGGTCAAGAATAAAATAGGAGCAGTATAATATTTATATTAATCATTTTAGATTTAACTCTTCAAAATTCTATTCATTAATCAGTTTAGAAAAGCATATTTACTCTGTTTCTTCCTAGTATATAGCAGACATTGACCACTTATCCCAGGACAAATATAATTGACTTACATTTACAACAAAGTGAAACTTTTATTCAAGTAAATGCTGTTTGTTCTTACAGACCTCTACAGTAACTATGTTCGTTTTAGCGAAAGTTGATTTCTAACAGTAAGCATTTCGAGAGAGAATGAGCAGATCAGCATTGTCGCGAGGTTGACGCATTTCATTAAGATTTCTCGGCTGTTAGTACGTTTGTTATCACTCTTCTATTTCCGTAGGAATCAATTCTAGTATCTGCTAACAACACCGCGTTTTCAGTAACTTGAGTTTTCCAGACTGATTCCTTACTATGTATACTATCTTTCTTAATATTTATCGACAACTTACTTATTACTGAAAATGTACAAAGTATAAAAGACACACAACACATTCTATATCCAGTGTTACCAAACTGATCCTTAACGTACTTTAAATACCATTTTGAACGCATTGGGAAGCTTTTAGAGAAATAGTGTATTCAAATGAAACAAGTTTGTTATAACACTATGTGACACTCACGTCACATGGTAGGGCCTTCGGGGACATGGTAGATGTGGCTACGCAACTGTGTATAAACTTGGTTGTCTTTTTTTTTATAGCAACGTTAATATAAGTCACTTATTAACCAAAAGGAAATTGAAAAATGTATGTGATATGACGTCATTAGGGTCTGGGTTTCAGTATACGCATAAAAACTTACGGAAGTACGTAATAGGAAGTCCGGAGTTGTGACTTCAGAATGTGTCGCATTCAATATACTAGATGTATCAAAAAATGAAGATAAGGTTAGAAATTTATTAATATCGTGGTAATAACCTGATGTCACGGTTATTACAAGGATGAAATGAGTATTCTAGTGGTATCTAGGGTCAAATGTAATATAAATCTTCGTTGTCAAGTAAAAGGGATTTCACCAGATCAATAAAAGTGCAGTCCCCATGCGCTGCATATGAAGCGGAAACACGTGACTTGAGGGAAGTGTGGACAATAAACGTTCGTATTACGCGTACAAACCAATTGAGAAATTATTGATGTGTCGATGAAGATTGAGTACAAGAAGGAAATTGTCTTCGGAATGCAATGCTGTGTAAGAAAGGAAATCTAACGAAATATATACTGGAGGTTGGGTACCAGATTACAGTCAGTACACTACGCAACCAAAACATTCCACGTTTCTGAGTATATTCTTTGGCTGAATAGTCGCAGTAAGTACTGTAGGAATAGTCGTGCGTCGTCAGAGAGGTCAAGGGTCCATACTTATTAAGTGCAAGGCCGTTTTTTATATGGCACCATATTCTTTTGGAGGGTCAATTATCCACACCTTCAAATGTACCATTGGCTTCCATGAGTTGTCTGTGCGCTAATGAATAGGTCTCAAGGAGAAGTTTAAGCTCCTTGATAAATTAACAGTATCTGTTGGCAGAGTTACGCTATATAACATTAATATAACATATCAGGCAGGACATTATGTATTTTTAGTGTTGCCACGAGACGAGACAGAGAAAATAGCTATAGAAAGCAAGACGAGACAGCTCTCGTAATAAAACGAATACATATTTTCGAGACGAGACAGTCTCTGGAGAATATATTTTCAAGACGATACAGCCTAAATCTCGTCTCATCGGCAACACTAGTATTTTTGTATTCTGTATTTTCCAAGCCTGTCAATACTAAGGAAGTAGTAGGAACTTCATGCTTTATAGGCTAGTTTTTGTAACTTGTACCATATTATAATTTCCTGTAGTATGACTAGCTACTATGGTAACATCATTTCAATTGCTATGACCTTCCACCTTGTTTGGTATAGTTCTGATGTGCATGGGCATATTGCCCCACGACAGTGGGTGCTTTACTAGGATGGTTGAGTACTATGCCCATATCGCTCTTACTTTACAAACATCCGTGTATCTCCTACAGTATATGAGACTATATAATCTAGCGTCCAGGCACAAATACTGACAGATGTGCCCCGCATTTGGTATGTTTTTACTGTAGATTTCCATTCGTAGTCATAAATAATAAAAATATAAAAAAGTTGACATTTCACCACCGACGACTCTAAATCTCTTGCCCCCACACTGATGTTACTGGAAATGCGGGGCGGGTATGTTGTTTCCAAGTTATGCATATTGCTGAAGAACAATTTCACAGAATCCACACGCCCGTTGTTGGCCGTTGTATACTACAAACAACCTATGGGCACCAACAGTAATATATTATGGTATATTCTTCCTGAGATAAGACCATGAATAATCTTTTTACCGTACAAATAAAGAAACGTATATACTTTTTATTCTGTAACTCGAATGACTCCGCTATATTCTATTAAATTTTGCACTAGTAATATGTACGATAATTCTATGGGTACTATGTACAATTTGATTGGAATAATTAGTTTATCAGCTAACTAAACAGGTATTTGATAAATAACTGTCGAATACTCATATGGAGGCGCACCCTGTGTAGGCTGTAGTATTAAGTTAGTTTTAGTTTCTAAATTTCAGAAAAAAAAATAATCGTAGGATTTTTCAGTTACTTCTGTAAGCACTAGTTTCGAGTATTTACACGTGGATATGTTATTGTACAAATGTAGAAACCACTTAACGTTCACTGACTCTACGTTCTTCAAATTTTCACTTGCCAAACACGTGCAACTTCATTCATTTCATCAATCACAATTAACTATTTCGTCAGTAATCACTACAGAGTAACAAACTTTCAAGTTAGTTCTTCAAATATATTGTATATAAGATTATTTAATTATACAATTCACCACCACAATCGCTGGCCAATTTGCCCACTGCTCAATCGATCCAAGCCCGCAGTAAAAGCACACGCTAGCAACCATAATCCACTCAGCGCAAAGGTTACACTCAGGAATTTTCTTACCACCTGTTCATACTACTTTAACACCCCCGTATTTCTTTGACATACCTAACCCTAACCACGATCACGCAATACCCTCTGTCGCCTCTTAACATTAAGACCATTCATATAGATCTATTAGAGTTAATCTTAAATATGAAGAGACAGTGCCTCATGTTGTAGCGGTAAACATCTTCTAAAGAAGTTGAAACTTCAATCACTGGTATCAAAAGATGAAGTTATAAGTAAGTTGCTCTAATGTTGTTCTATTTACTAAAAATACTTTTATGTCATAATCCATATTGCATACATTTACTGTGTAATGGATACAATATTTAATCAATCTGAAATAAAAACAAATATCTTCTTTTATATACCATTAGTAAAGTTCTATTAGGAAATTCTAAAACTAATCTGACATATTAAGAAGCTTAGAGGAAAACAATAAAATGTGGAATGCCGAAATGTAAGACAACGTTTTAAAAGAAATGTAAAATGAAGTGTATAAGAATGTAGAACAACAATATGCTGTAAAACACAAACAATTCTTGAAGCACAATTGCATGTTTATTTAAAAATAATGCTAAAAGGGTGATTCTAAAGAAGTATCAGTTATGCAATAAATCTCTAACGAACAGCACGTTAAATCAAATTCTTCACAAAAGGGCAGTTCATTGCAAACAACTCTAAACTCGCATAAATGAAATATATATGAATGCGAGAGACAAGTAGGTCTTTTACCGTCTCTCGTTTTGAATCACAAGACTGCGCTCTTACTGTGGGCTCTTGAATACCGAAACTGAACTTCGGAGAATGGTCCAGCATAGTGCAGTTTTCGGTTCAGGTGGGTATAAGACTGATCCTTTAAAGGATTTCTTTGTGTTCCACTCTCGTGTGTTGCGTGTTTATCTGGCACGGGATATGGAATATGCTTCTTTAGAAACGTTCTGACAGGTCCTCGCTACGTGTTTCACCTTGGAAACCACCTACACTCGTTCTAAAGTTTCATGCACCAACAAGTAAGAACGTATTCCAGCACGAATGTTCCTTTCCATCGGTTTGTGGTTCACTGATCATAGTTGGAAAATCATTTCAAAGATTTCAGCATCATGGAATGTATACCATGATATCCTGATATAAAGCCCGTAGATCTATGGTGGGACGTTGACGAGTTGTCCATTCGTGATCAGAACCCATAGCCTACAAATATGACGAAATTATGGAATGTTCTGCAGACTGTGTGACCGGAGAATCAAAGCATCGTCTACCTTCCACCTTTGAACTCCAGATGACTTAGTCTGTTACTAGATGGGTATGTATATAATTAGGACATTGATAGTATATGAATATAAATTTTCAATACTAGTGCAAATGGCTAGAAAACTCAAGTGTCTAAAGCGAATTAAATATTATATTTTTAAATCTACCTTATGTAATATTTCTGTCCTTGTTATACTTGTGCATTCTGTTTAAGTGCTAGGAAATGGGTTCAGATAATAATACTCTCTTTAATCAAAATTGTCTAGATTAGTGCTCGATTTAGTATCAATTACAAAGGGTAGATTATAAATCTAATGTTTGCTAGAAAGTTATCACCTACTACTTGTTTCGGATAGAAAGATAAAGATTGTATCTCTGCTTGGGTTGATATTCGGAATCAAAAACTGGGGATAAAATCCACAGGTATCAGGGGAAATCTCCGGCATTTTCCACGGCAAATCTAACCCTGGTCGAGAGGCTTTTCAGATAAGATATCAGAGTTTTGAATTGAATCAAAAGAAAATAAATAATTCCGCAACTTTTGGATGTGTTTGGAATTTGTACTGTGCATACAAAAAATTGAATTCCTTAATATTTGTAATGCCTCTGAAATAAATCCTAAAAATCCTACTGCTCACTGTAGTGCAACAAACTACAATAGGTTTAGGCTTAGGACAATACTATGAACAGTCATGAACCGAAACAGTCTGACAGGTTTTGTAAATCATAGTGTATTTGTATTTATTTTGAACCGCAGTGTACCATTTCTTGTGTTTCATAATTAGGTTAGATAATCTGACAACAGGTACTATTTATCTCTAGCTAAGAGAATATTTAATGATAGGTCTAAATGTAATTGAATCTAATTATTTTAATATTTATAATATTCTTATTTTTATTCTTTAATATTCGTTAAGTAGCTTGGCAACGCTTGCAGATAAATTTCCTATGTAATTTGCAAATCGCTCTAGAAGATCTCACAACCAGGAAAGCTTGAGCTAAATACAGATCAGTCACGCAGGTGAAAGCTACGTAGACAATAGGCAGTGGTGTTGAGAGTCGGCCAAGCACGGCGGGACGTATAAATTATATTTTCCGTGTTTCTTTGTGCTTTTTCCTTTTGTGCTTTTCAGACCAATAGAAGACACAACTAGGCTGGAGAGAAGAAGCTAAATGTGTAGTAGTGGACTTTGACCACCAGGGGTCGTCGACCATGAGTATACAGGGTAGTCCACCTAAAACTAGCACCTCAAATGTCTCGGCTCCTATTTCACATAGAGCTTTGAAATAAAAAAAATTGAATTACTAAGTAGCATAAGGCAAATCAAATGGTAATATTTTCATGGTCAGTGGCAGCCCGGGAATACCCATACGAGGGGTCAACTACAAAATTTTAAATGGAAAGTGGGATAACTATTGACTTCTTCGGAACAATGAGTGAAAAGGGAACAACTTTTAGAGGAAAGATGTTGTAATATTACCTACGGTATAGGAGCTACGACAGCCAATTGTTATTGGAATGATAGTACGGCGAATCAAATTAACATTTCAAATATCTCAGCTCCTATTTCACATAGAGCTTTGAAATAAAAAAGTGAATTAGTAATTTGCATACAGCAAACCAAATGGTAATATTTTCATGGTCAGTGGCGGCCCGGGAATACCCATACGAGGGGTCAACTACAAAATTTTAAATGGAAAGTGGGGTAACTATTCACCTCTTTAGAACAAGCAGTGAAAAGGGAACAACTTTTAGAGGAAACATGTTGTAATATTACCTACGGTATAGCAGCTACGACAACCAGTTGTTATTGAATTGGTCTATTATGGATTTAACTCTCCTCGCACAAACAGACGCACGGACAGTTCCTGCAGTAAATTGTATCCAATTGGTTAAACTAGGTTGGCGTTTTAACTTGGTTAATCTAGGTTGCTAAAAGTTCCCTCCCTTACGTTAAGAACTTAATATCAAAACAAAATTTAAGTTGAAATGTTTTACATTGTTCCAAAACCGACGCATCGTAATCTGATATCCGTGTTACGGATTTCAACTTAAAGACTTTTGGTAAACCTTCTTAAAGCATCAATATAAAAGCGATTACATTTTTAGTTACGCTTTCTCGAAATAATCGATGTCCAAACAAATTTTTCAAAAAAAATACAAGATACATGATGTTAAACGTTAAATATCTTTAGTCATTGCACTTCCGAGACGATGCGGTAGTCTGGAAGGGATGTTGAGAGGTTATTTTACGTTTACTGTTGGTTGGATACTTATTCTAAGTGGAATAGGACACTCCTGTGATCTTTCCTTGAGAGTTAGCTTATAAATGATCTTGATTACGCAAGTCGGATGAGAGGTGAACTTGATACATTGTTGAAGAATCATAATTTTGTAAAAATACCTGAATGGAAACGTTCCACTAGAAGCAGTCAAGACGTCGAATGTATATCATTAATGAATGCGTTGGTTTTCAGTTAGTGCGGAGAAAACTTTCCTTTACCAATCAACAAGTCTACTCCCGACGTATTAGAAATTAAGTTTAGCCTTAGTGTAATCTGTATTTAAGAACTCAGTAACTTTCCTACGAAACTGGAATTAACTTGATTTATTGAAGTAGATTATGGGTGCTAAGTCCGGGGCGTATAGTGAGTACCGTTGTTATTAAAATCCGTAAGGTTGTTGAAAGCTTTTAAGCTATTGAGTTCGTTTGCGTGATGAAATAGTAAACTTGATAGTGCCAATCGAACAGACTTACAAAAGAGGTAATTACATCATTCATTTTTATTCGATCAGGTGTTATATTTTAAACCATGCTTTTCTCTCTCTCCCTCTCGGTCTTCACATATGTATGTATAATACACTCGATATGACCGACTTTGCATACCCTCTGATAGTTACAATACCCCCGAAACGGAAAATCCTGGAAAAATATCTGATCACATCGAGACCCCATAGGCTATGCTACCTATCAAATAGAAAGGCTGCTTATCAAACATCATTTTCTTTCTTTGTAAAAATAATGACACGTAAAGTGCATGCTTCAAGTCAATAACGTATTCCTAATTGTCCTGCTAACGCACATAGAGTTTGTATCATCTTTCCCAACCATCATTCGTACATTCCACCGGACACGACTCGGTGCATTTGCTTCCACATTTTAAGGAGTTGATGTTTAGTAAGAGAAATTCAATTCTACATGATGGTTTCATAAAAACCTTGGCTAGAATAGGATTTGAACCCATGTTAGCAGGTTTTATTGACAAGTCGACCATCTTACCACTGGACCATACTGCCAGATTAAGCCATCGGGAAATTATTAACAAGCGTTGTGAAGTCATTGAAGGCCGTTCCCTTTGTATGTGAAAGGCTAGTGGTTCGCATCCTAATCATATCAACAAAATCATTTTAACGTTTTCTGTCATGCATGCGCAGATGTTACGTGTTGCAGTATTATTTTTACATGGAAAGTAAATGTTGGTGTTCTGTCATTTTGCATAGTACAGTTATATGTTCACATGCAGGGGCATAAAGGAAATGATTGGGCCTGCCAGCAAAAATGTAAAATTGGTCAGCATAAACAATAATTAAACTTATTGTAGCAGGTGAAAATGTTTTATAAGATTTTATGTTTCAAGTTCAAACTAAGATATTATTCTTATACCTGTGAGTATTGGTGAAATTATTTAAAGCTATGTTCCTTGTACAAACAGTTAATTTACGATTTGCTTAGTTACAAAATTAATTGTACCTAACTGTTAGAAAAAAAGAGAACTCATGTTCCTTCACACCAAACTAGTTCTCACAATTTTTTGCTGTGAAATATGTTACAGGAGGCCTTCTATCAAGCCTGACGAAAGTTTATAATCAGTATTTATAAACCGTGTTTTCGCCAATATTGTCTATTACTATTAATGTGCACTTTTTATATACTTAACGTGAATTAATGTGCTTACAATGATGGACTTCAATCCTTTTAATTAAATAATGGAATATAAAAATTGTTGTTTATGAACATTTTTTATTAATTCATCATTATACCGTTTAGTTTTCTGTTGTATTAAAAAAACATTTCTCTTTCTTTTAAATATACTGTACTCATATTACCCTTGCTGACTTAGTGTTGTATAGGCTCTTAATCACTTATCACTGCAGGCAATTAACTTATTACAATAATAATATTGCAACAAGAAATCAGCATAGATTTATTACGTGTAGGTCGGTAGTCACTAACTATGTGCGAGATATCAAGGTGTATGAGTAATACATCACAGTGTGTTTGTAATGACTGAATCGCCAATGGGCGATCATTGCATATCTTGCCTACACTTCTTTACGTTTTCAGTAATAAGGTATTATTCTTTCTTCTCTTCATTCGTTCCCAGAAACATGTTGTTTTCAGTCCTGAGTTAGGTGATGCGGCAGCCATGTTGTTTGTTTAACACATCTCGGAGCTAAGTTATTATTCCACATATTTTTGCCGTATATACGCTGGATATAGCCAACAACGCAAAGTTTTCAAAGAATTTGCTATATGAGCATATTAAATGTAAGTGTCTCGCAAATAGTTCAGCAGACAGATAAATAAAAAATATTCCGTACATATGCATATTTCGATGAATATTTTAGAGGTGGTTTACCTTGCTACGTTTGTTCCGAAATTACCTAAAAATAGTGCTGCTTCTAAATCAGTGGCTATTTTTCCTACAATAGTTGGCCAACTTCTAATGGTTGTCAGGTGTAATAACTTGATGGAGTAAGTTACCTTAGAAAACTAAGATAACAACTGAGAATAAAGTGTAACGGACATAACAATCTAGCCTATACACAGTATAGACTACGTAACAATGACACGTTCATTGAAAATTGTTGTTAGTTCCACAAAGCAAAATCTCAAAGATTGTCATCGACGTGCATTAATATATATTGCCCTTGTTTGAATGTAACGTTCAGAACATTCTTGGCGTCAGAACAAATGTATGCAAAGAATACAAGCCATAATGACACAAACATTACAAAACGGCGAAGTCCAATTTCGGTTAAGTTGCAACAAACTTACAAATATGTTTCTACATTTGCACAATCATTTTGGGAATAGTATTATCACATCATCGTCAGACAAATAATAGGATTGAATGGATGTGTATATATTCTAATGTAAGCTCTTATTATTCTTGATTTTATTTTTTGCTTTCTTCTCATCAGGTCAATCTGCAAAACGTAGATAAATCAGCTTCCATGTTGTTAAAAAATTTTGTTCAGGTCTTCTGAAAACTAGTTTTTAAGCATGAACTTAAATGTAAGTAGTTCTGTATAAATCTGCTCTATTCTAGGATGCAGAGAAGAATAGTGAATGTGTATTTTCAAATAAGGGATGATATAATTGACATTGTTCCACAATATCACAAAAGCCTAATTTGACTCGCTTACGTAACATAGTCATGATCTGTTTTTATATGGAAAAATTGTGAAACGCCAAATTGAACAGCATGAAGAAAAGGAGCATAGCTCGCAAGAAAGTAAAATGCCATAAACTACAGGCAAAGATGCAATCGGGTTGTAACAAGGCACACATAGCCATATACGGGAAAAGAAACAATACAACGCAAGGGAAGGGGAAGGAATTAATGTAGACCCACCTTCATCACGTTCGACATTTTTACACCACAATTATATGCTAAGAGTGTAAAGAAGACTGCCTAATATCACCAAGAAAGTTGCACAGATTCTTTTTACCAATAAAGAGACTTCCATTTCCTAAGGAAGAAGAAATAATGGAGCAAATTAAATAATTTTACAACTATGATATAATTTCCTGACAAAGCACTTGAATCCCACAGTACATAACACTCGCAAAAGACTGCAAGAAATATGCAATTATTAAAAGAATACAAACATCAATATTGTAGATACGTTTAGTATTTTCAAGAAAGAACAATCACATACTAAATTAATAGATAAATATTAGGGCAGAAAACCTAAGGTTTGCTCCTCTCTATCTAGATACTTTTATTTAATTATGCAGATCAGAATATTGCCGCTATCGTTTTGCAAAATGTATTGGAGTCCCGTAAAAGACTATGACATCACATATAGCATTCATCTTTGTGTGCCGGAATCAAAAGTAACATTCATTCAGATGTTCAATACAACTTGTTGATCAATTTATTCGGGATACCTAATCTGAAGAGATCAACAAATTACCAATAAAACAACGGAAATAGGGAAGTTTTCACATAAATGAGTTTATTTATACATTTAACGAATTGTCAAGATAACACCTTACACAAGAGGTGTAATGCATTCACTCCTAAAACGCAATTTCACGTAGTAAAAAACGACGATCAAATGTTGATAAGGATGAAACAGTGATGCACATATTCAACAGTCGTAAGCCTCCCTCTGGGTCTAAGAGAAGTTATGTTATTCTGAGTAATAACTTAAAGGGTGATAAAATTTCTCTACTGGTGTACAATAAAGCTGTATCTTGAGAGTACATATTTTAGAACGATCAGCACAAATATAAAGTTCTATAAGTGTGTTCAAATGGTGCAACTTGATAGTTCAAGAACCGCTACAGTTTGATGATAACTTGGGATGTCTTTAAAACATCATTTTTATTCTTTGGGCCAGTCTAGTAAATTTGGGATGTCAGTTGAACAGTTATATGGACGTTGTTCACCATGTTTCGCACAGTAAAGGACTATGTATGGTGTTGGTAGGAGAAGAAGATTGTGGAAAGGGCGGTATTAAATAGTATCTTGTAACGTAACATTTTAGCAAAAAAATGCACGTACATTTTATACTGAAAGAAAAATACATTGAAGGTCTCAGAAATAATGACGCACGTTTTGAGAGGTGGTTGTTTACATAAAGGCAATGAATGATGTAAACAGCTTTGCTAATGATAATGAACGTATTTAAGCAATTTTTACGATTCGAAAATCTACCTAAAAGAGCATTTATATGCCCTATTAAACAATTTATTTCCTTGAAAATAAAATCCTTACACTGCAAAACCTGTCTGAAACAATTTCAAAAATCGAGGTAAATCGCCACATAAAAGTATGACTGTTTTATAAATTAGATATTTACTTTGGGAACCAGACAATAATTTTACATGTAGGTCTTGCTGTTTTCAAAGTCCTTTCATCCGTATACACTGTAAAAGTAGGAGACACAACGTTCATAAAAAAAAAAAAAAAAAATTGGATTAACTTACATTCGGCCTGTTTTCGGTATAACGTTTTACTTTATGTAAAATTACAAAATGAGTATATATATGACTTCTCGAATGTATTTCATTGAAGCAGAGTATTTTTTTGAAAGTTGAAAAGAAGAAAACGTAACGTTCATTTAAAATTATTTTTAAAAAAAGTTAATGTGGTCGGGATTCGATCCAGGTCCGCTAACACACTAGTCAGATACTCTCATCACTTAGCTACGGAGGGGAAGGTTCTAGATCGCGGGTCCCCTTGAAATAATTTTAAATATAGAGAATTATCTTAACAGTTTTGATGAATTTCACTTCTTATAGATGTGTTTACTTAGTTTTCTTGATATTTATGAGTATTAATGTTAATATATGTATAATTTTAAATTGCATGCATCACTTATACAACAGCAAGATTGGTCTCTCTGTGTTTACAGGCTTTGTTTACATTTTACCTTCCAGGTAGTCAAAAGTGTCACTATAGCTATCACTTTAATACTGGAATTACTTATTAAGATATTAAAGAAAGAAATTAACTATAAACAAATATCTCTATTATTTTTTTGTAGTTATTTATAGCATTTTGACATTGTTTATGAATTTAATCAAAGTTGGAATTTTGTGTTTGCTACTTTTGACATGTAGTACTGCCATAGTAGTGTAGATGCCATGAAGAACGCAAGGACTCGTAGAATAACGTTCCGATGTTTTTTTCTGTTTAAATAAGGTTTTCTATTTTAATGTTTTTTTTGTTATGTGGTAGCAACTTCAATAATTTGATTTATATTTTAATATTTTAATTTAAATTATGTAGATTTGTTATGTGTAAGTTGTAATGTAGCTATTGTTTTATACCACGTGTGTTTTTGTACGGTTTCATGGTAATACAAACTTTTAATTTTTATTATTATTATTATTTTTTGGTAACATACGCAAATTGGAACGCGTTTCAATTTAGATTACGTAGATTTGTTGTGTGTAAGTTATAATCATGGGTGATTTTATGGGGAGTTCGGGAAGCTTTGCCCCATTCATTTCAGAATCACTTAAGATTACCCCGGAATAGCTTCTACTTTAATTAACCTTTAAAGGTATCTCTCCTAAATCCGCTAATGATTGTAATGCACCGTTTTATTTCACGTGTATTTTGGTAAGGTGTCTTAGTGGTAGAAACTTTTTTAATTGGTTCTATCTTGTAATGTGTTTTAATTTATCTTACGTGGATTTGTTTTGCTATTTTGAAGTGTTCATGTATTTTCCCAAGGATCCTTGTTATGAAAGTGCTCTTTTGTAAATAATTTACGACGGAGAATAATGTATTGCAGCTATAATATTGAATTAAGTTAAGTTGTAGAAGATGTTAGTTCTCTGCACTCATCTGCTATAATTTTACTTAATTCTAGTGTTATAGTTGCAATATATTATTCTCCGTTGCAAATAATTAAAACAATAACACATTCTTGACTTGGACTCTTGGAAGTGGAAGCGGGGACAGATATCTAAAACCTTGGCTACGAAGGCAGTTGGTGCTCATCGCTTTCCGAGTGAATATTTATAGCTAGGATTTTACTGCGAAGGAGTTTAATAATTAACGTATTTTGGTTTTACTACGAGGAATGTCTAGTGAAAAAAAGAAGAGCTATGTTTGCTACAGTGTAAAAATTTATGCCCAACTTAATTGCTCTTTCCGTCAATGCAATCCTTGCCATCCTAAGTCTACCAATGAACTCTTTACTGTGTAAAAGTGATATAGACACTCAAAATGGCGTGGTATTCAGTGACAAGCAAGTAACTTTACTGATGTTATTGGATTAGAGAATATTCAACCAAGGCTTCAACTTCATCCACAAAACTACGTAACCTCAAAATTGCCAGTTTAGCTTACACTACGATCAGAAAATGACAAAATTTTAAGCGTAAAATAAGTTGAACGTTCACTGACAAATCACTTTGGCCAGTTTCAACCCATTTTCAGTTAACGTTGAGTTATTACAAAGAAAATGTTTAAAACTTTAAAATGGAGTTAAGGTTAGCAATCTTTCCACTATAGGGCTTACACTATATCCACATTTAAGAGTAAATACAACAAAACGCTAATTTTCGACTTTTGTTTTCGACAACATAAAGCGGATTAACTTTCATCCATTTCGTGTTCCCACTTTTTACAGTGTAATAAATATTTTAAAAATGTGTAGCAAGAGAATCCTTGACTTATCCGACTTGACGCTCATGAAAGTATGACATATCTGACTTTGCACAAGATCATATATTTTAAAATTTTATTAGAAAGATAATACACGTTTTAGTTGTTTCACTTTCTCACTTTACCGGATTTTACTCTTGATGTTATTAATGAATGTTACACTTTTCCATTCGTCGGGATTATGCTATATTTGGTTTTTATGAATAAAAAGTGTCACATATTTATTAAGAAAACTGTGTAAAGTTCTTGAAAACTGAAACAGTAGAGTATCTAGCATTTCCCGTGTGGATACAATTTTATATGCTGCGAACATATACAGTGGGGGGTGAGTAATATGTGAACGAGCAGACATTCGAATGCTAACCAAATAAAGCTGAGAAATGCATCTATTGAAATATAGCGAGCATATTACACAAAAGGTATATTAAAGAGTGAACAAAAAGACGGCAAATATTGATGTACTGTATATATATGTATATTATCAAAAGCATGAATTACGAAAGGGCGGCTACAATAAGTTGAAGAAAGTTCAGAACGACACCGATTGTCGTAAATTAAGAGAGTTGAATGATGCATGAAAGATGTATTCATCTGAAGAGATGTTAATTTCTGAACCAGAAAAGAAGCCGAAATAAAAAAATGGATAAAACAATTAGTCATCACAATTATTCCATGAACGGGTTAAGAGGCTCTCTAAGAAGTTGCTTCCGGTCGAGTGGAAACACTGTCGTGATATCAAAAGAAATAGTTAAGATCGACAGATGATAGGCATAAAAAACGATAAGTCGGAGTACCCCCAACCCAGAATGAATCGAGAGGCAGCCAGAGATATTATTCAGTTCCGTGAAGAGAAGAATAGAGCCGTTAACGAGAGAAGACAAATGGTAATTACGTAGCATTGAATTGGTTGACAATGAAGCTGTGACAGTTGAAATATTAATCTCGAGAGAGCCCCTCTTAAAAAATACCGCATTTGCATAGAGAAGAAAAAAGAGAGCTCGTTAAATGTGAATACCGCACGACGCAACAACTTGATGCTTTGAAAATGATAAGGAAAGAAATAAAAAAAACTTAGAGAAAAAAGGATTGAGTCAGAAATGAGTGCTTTTGCCGGGAGGTAGAGAGACATTTAATGAAATATCGAATGCACACACTGCAATAAAAAAGAAAAAAAACATTAAATATAGGGTAGAGCATCCGGGCTTCGAGCCCCAGAACAGAGAGGAGATGTACAAAATTGTTGGTTGCCGCAGTAACATGTTCGTGTGGACAGTGTTACAAAACGGAATGTTCCAAAGAACCTCAGTGTAAGAATAACAGGAGAAAAACATAAATACAAAAATCATGTTATTGAATTCTAATAGGCATGTGAAAGAGTCAGAACAGTATTTAATAAGTATTAATCTAAAGAATATAGTATTGAGCTCATAAAATTCACCGAACGATAGGTAACCCACGCAATCCGAAAGACAACAGGAATCAGTAGAATAGTAAAAGCACGCAAAACATTTTCAAACACCACCCACAATGTTAAGATTTATTTTTGGTCTGGACATTATTAGGCATCTAAATCCTAGGCTGTGATAGGGGTCGAAAGGATGAGAAAAGGTGGAATCCTCGTCTTAAGTCGAAACACCAACTCGGTAATTGCCAAACGTGAGAGAGGAAAAACGGGAAAATTTTAGTTGGGAGCAACGGCCATCTGGGATCGAACCCACGAACTTTGGAACGCGCAGTCAACGCTTTGTCAGCGAAATAGAGCTGATCGGTGAGGATTTAAAGAAATCGAAAGGGAGCTAACTAGCTTAATCTTAAAGACACTACATGAGCAAGCCATGGAGTGAAATGTAGTGTATGGCGAAACAGTAAAAATAATGAACTGAAAAATGAAGAAGAAGAAAGACATAAAATAAAACGTGCCCCTGTCCAGTTGGAAACGGAACATAGTGTATGGTACACCGTTTAACAAGCAGATAAATAAAAGCAAGCGCAATGGAAAACGGTAGAACACGGGATGTCTAAAAGTAATGGATGCAATAAAATATGGAAGGTGATAGCCAGTGCCTGAACATTTACAGGAGGGAAAAGTAATGGAAAAATGAAATAGGAAAGTAGTAGCCAGGGTCCTAACCTTCACAGGCTGGTGAAAGTAAAGGATACATTGAAATGGGGAGGTAGCAGCCAAGGACCTTATTTTCACAGAATGGCTCGTCAGACATGATTGAAATTTAGATTTTTAGAAAATGCCACGGTCAATACTGTACAGGATGTGTACGTAATATACTAAATGTAGCTATGTGACGGATTACCCGGAAGCCTTACAGCAGGGATTAACAGTAAAGTAAATAGTACTCATTGGCGTATACCACGAACTCATATGACAGCAAATGGTAATTGAGATAGAGAAACAAGTGGAAGAAAACGCGCAATACTTCATATTTATGTCCATACATTGTAATTACAATTTACCTTTGGTATCAAAGAACTGTAATTGTATTTGGTGCACGCCCAATCGGAAGCAAAGAAAACAAGAGAGCGAACTACCTTACGGAAACAAACGTGTAGTTACAATTAACGACGGAAAAATACTTATCATACCCTCATTAAATGAGGAAATCCTCTGAGTCTCGAATCCATGACCTCCAGCCTACGAGGAAAATCCTGCTTTTGGCACAACATATAGGTAAGATTAGAAAAGGGAAATCTCCACCTAACATTAGTTTGATGTTGCTATTGCGGATGATTATTATTCCAGACGCAGAGATAAGTATTGGGGTCGGGAAAATGAACTGACTGTGATGTGGCAGTGCCCTTTAGAGTTTCAGTGTAAGGATCACAAGTGCGCCACCAGTAACGAACCACGATTCCTACTGTTCCTAAAAAAATGCAAAATAAGTATACGCATATAGAAAACGGTGGGATATCCATAGGTATTACGAGAATAAAATTCAACCACAACCGAATAGGAACAAAAATATATTAGCAAGAAGCATACATAAAGAATGTACAGATATAAGTGCGATTATAAAAAGAAATGAAGCAATTTATAAAATATGTCCTTTTAAAAATAAGGTGGATATCAAATAGGTTTGGGTGTAGTAGAGAAGGTTTCCTTTAACAAATAAATCCGCAAATGCATTGTCATAGCACACGGAAATTACACCAGAAGACCAACAACGTCAGTACTAGCAAGGAAGATACGAGTATAAAAATATGAAAGGGGGACCCCCACACAGCAGAGGTAAGAACACATACACTGAACCACCCCAGCGTAAAACAGTAAGTACCACCCTACCCGAGAAGTAATGACAGTAAGCTGAAAGCCATTAAAATACACATGTAGCACAGTATAGGGGGAATGTGGGGGTGTTGTAAAATGATTCATCAAGTTCAATGTCCGTGAGGTAACAAGACACGAAAACATACTGCGAGTAAATTGGAAAGAAATAAAGCCAGGACATAGCAGTAGGAATTTATGAAAACGGGTACGAAGACCCGGATGCTCACCAGAAATGAACGAAAGAATAATGACCCATAGGAAGACCGTGAAAACGAAATGTTGGTATTGTATGAATGTCCCCTGTGCAATGTGAAGCGAAGTTTTGAAAACTTGAAGAAAAAGGGAAAGGTGGACTGGTTCTGTAACCATTTGAAGAGAGACAGGGAGAGGAAGAAAGACACAAAGGCAGAAAAGGAGAAAAACAGAAAAAGGGAAACCTGTTACGGGAGCTTCAACACGTTGTTGTATGATTTTGTGAGAGAAATGTGGAGGGAAAAACAGTGCACCATACCTGATTATCTGTTAAATAGGTAAAAAAACACGTAGGGGAGGGGGGACCTATAAAGAAGAGGCACCTGTTGTAAGGAATGGGGGAAAAGTTCGTGTAGCCTGGTTAGGAACACAGAACGAATGATAATGCGTCTCCTATTGTATCTAAATATTGCAGCTATTCTGGCGATTTGCGGATAACAAAAAAAACAGAGCCAAAAAACCATGTGGACCATACTATAATATTGCGACAATGAAGAGAAACAGCAGATTAGCACTGGGGAAGTCCTGTAGTATCTTGTAAGGTGCCAAATGGTTATTGTACCAAGTTATCCAAGGATAAATTAAATATGACAATAAAATAGCAATACTTAACGCCTGGAGTAAGGGGCAACGGTAGAGACAATCACAGTGAATGAGTTAGTCATAAATGATAGGACTACGCTTATCGCACTGAAGGCCGTCATGATCGGATTCCTGTAGTAAATCACGTTACAGTGAAACGGTAATGTAACGAATGCGCCTCACGATGTAAGCTTAACTCTACGTATACATTTTACTACGTATTAGGGAACACCTATGGAACAAGAAAAGTACATATGTATATCGATCGTGGCAAACCAGTACGGTATATGAGACACCAGATGAATACCGGAATGGTATGGATATCGGAAGCCCGTGGTCCACCCAATATCCGAAAAGATCTCTCACCGAAGTACATCCTACCTGGAAAATAAGACATACAGAAAAGGACGAGAATACAGATCTAGTCTGCGATGGTGAAAATATCAATACAGCTCGGATCTAATCGGCAACGGTTGTGATGTTTGAAGACCGCATGGTATTTTCTTTGTGCTCTACACACGATACGATATTTTAGTATACTAAGATAATTTTTAGGAGTAAAGAGTGGCCAGCACGCATATGATTCTGGTAGTAGATTGCACACATGTTTAAAGGATATGCGCTTACATGTTTGATGATGGAAGGTAATCCCTCAAGTTAGAACCACATGTTCAAGTAGCCATTTGCTTCAACTGATAGAGTTAATACCTTGCAACAGGCCTAATGCAAATACACATTTCCCACTTCGGAGGAATTGCATGCGTCAACCGACTGGAATAATATATAATACATACCAGAGTCGGTTTATCCTGACACTGTTAGTACATTGCAAACTAACCGATGGAGGAAGTACAACGACTATCTAGAATATTGGCAATGGTGTAAAGAGAATTCAATTGAACAGAAAACCAAAACGTGCACAACCCGAAAGACCTCAGATATAAATTAATATGGTCGTTGAATATTGCGTATAGGAAGCACAAGTATGTCCAACAATATTAGGTAGTAAAGACATATCATCATCAGCATCATGTTCAGCCGTGTTCTATCCACTTCTGGATGAACATAAGGGTCTGATGCTATCATATAGCTAGACGAACAGATGGAACAAGGACGCTGCATATACTAAACTGGATTCTTAGAGACAAGAAACGACCGAGACGACGTCCAAATGCAAGATGGGAAGGTAACTACATGTACTTTCAGATATTATTTCTCGTTCCTTTCAACATATTGTAATGTATAATGTAACGCCAACGTAGTCATACTCTCAATAGTTAATTACAACATCGAAGTAGGCAACACACACACAACAGGTACTGACGATTGGTTGCCTATAACGCAGGAACCAATGCTCGAAGATAATGCCGGTTTATTCGCTAATGCGCATTGCTCATTCCTCAGAGGTAGTTAAAATGACCTAGTACAAAAGGAAAACACACACGCACACAAATACACACGAAACCAATATAGGTATAGACCAGTCAAGTAAATTGTAACAGCGAATCAGCACATTTAGGTTCAATGGACATGGATTAAAATTCAAAAAATACTAATACTTTGACATAACATTGGTAATAGAATAAGCTTCTCTGAGTAACAAGGGAACCACAATATACTTTAGTAAATACCCAAAGAGATAATCTCAATATCTATAAAGAATTGACTTTCTTGAGCACATACAAAAACGACGCCTTTATTTTAATTGTTAGTTGGAACATGTGTAAATAGTAAATAGTAAATAGATGTAACCATTTGTAACGTTTTCCTTTCTTCGTCAACTCTATAAGTGATGAAATGAGGTCTGCATAATTAGGAATTTGTGCTCTGGAGAAATTGCACAAACCCCAATATACGCGTTATGTCTTCACATCTTTTGGAAGTAAAAGATTGTCAATAGCTGAACGAATTTGCTTAGAAATTCTAATACCATTTTGTTCAATGTCATATACAAAAACAGATAATCTTGAAAAAAATGCTTTAGGTATTCACAAACGAATACCAATATCTCGGATATTTATGAAAAGCTGTTTCAGGGTTGCCAGTAGAGTAGAAAATACGTCTGAGTGAAGAAGAATATCACCCGCTTAAAAATTACCAATTTCTGGATTTAAATCGTTTGTAAGATTATTCATAACATAGCTAAGTGATGCGGCACTAGCCTTCAAACCCGTCGGGGTACGCGTAAGAAAATAATTCCTAATGTCGGTATATTTACTCCTAAATACTTCTGAGAGTCTTCATCATTTTTTACTGAAAAATAAACATTGTTGAGGTCCAAATAAACCATGTATTTGCCTTTTCTTGATTTGTGCAACACTCATTTCATGGTAACGTGTATAGAAGATTGTGTATAGAGATCGGAGTTCACCTGTCTTAAGTCCACCCAAATTCTAAATTTACCAGAAAGTTTTCGTACAATCACAGCAAGAGATCACACACCTGCTTGACACAAGGCATCAACCTGAGCCTTTATTGTTGGAAGTAAATTTATTGGTAATTCTTTAGAACTATGTGAAAATGGCTTTATATTCTTGTCTATGTGTATAGTTTCACGATACCTATGTCGGATGAAAAATACGGCCAGTTGGCACGGAATTCGTACAACTTCTGGACCACATTTTTCTGTTCAGTAGTCAATTCATCAGATATCTGGAATTTAGAAATATCAAATACTTTTTCAGTTTCTTGTAAACGTTGCTCTAGTTTTACATCTGATGACAGATTTACTTGTAAAGTAGTCATGACCGCTGCATCTGCTTTCAATTCTGAGGTCGGTATTTTATTACTCACATTGTTAACGAACGCACGTGGTGTGCAACCTGATATGACATGAGGAAGTATTTGAATATTGTGTTTCTGTAGCAACCTATTAGTAGGTTCAAAGGAAACATCTACTTTGCTTATGTCTATGTTTGTTCTCGATGGCACAAAAGCTGACGAAAATTGCTGAAGCCTGTAACATTTATGTATTTAGTGACAACACAACAGCCTAATTATAGTGTTGAGCTTTACAAAGTAGCTGTACAGACTTTATTGACAATTGCATCTCTAAATTCTTTAGGTGACATATAGCATACGTCCAGATCATTGTGAACTGTACAGAGTTGGTTATATCTAGTACAAATTCTCCAGATTGGTGACCCCATCAAGATATTGATTCTTGCTTTTTTACAGTGGAAGAGACCAGTATTATTAACGCGAGTTTTAGATGATGGGACACGAAACTGTATTGTCGAAACTAAATTCATACAATCTAACTTATTTTGAACCATTTTTTTAAAGAAATAACAGATCAGCAATGTTGCGGCTTTGCTCTAAGCTCTGAATATTAAAATTCTTAATGACTGCATTGTAACTATCATAAGCAGGATAGATTCGATTCTTTAAAAGTCAGGAATTTAAGAAATGTTGATTGGATTTTCTCTAATTTTTGGCAATGTTTCAATTGATATGGATTCCAAATAGAAGCATATTCTACCTTGGAGCGAACATAAGCATAGTATTTTTTTTTCAATGTTGATATGTTGTTGAATTCTCTTCCCGTCCTAATTACGAATCCTGGTAACTTCAAGGCTTGATTTGTTATATTTGTAACATGTATGTTAAAAGTCAATTTCGAGTCAAAACTGACACCAAGATCCTTAACTACAGTGGGTATGTTTAGTACTGTTTTATTAATGGAATAATCAAATTGATGAGTGGTTTTATTTCTATTAGATGATAATACTTTACATTTACTTATGTTGACTCCAAGTTGACTAATGGCACACCAGTTTGCAAAATTATCTAAGCTTTGCTGAAGTCCTGTGCAGTCTTCGATAGAGTTGACTTTTATATATATTTTAAAGTCATCTGCAAATAACAAGTTTTCATTATCAGGCACACTATTAGGAAGGTCATTAACAAATAAGAGGAATATCAAAGGTCCTAGGTTCGAACCTTGAAGAACTCCTGAGAGTGCAGAATATTCATATGATTTGTATTCTTTATAGACAACTGATTGCTTGCGATTTGTTAAGTACGAATAGAGGAGCCTAATCACAGTGGATGAGAAGTGATAGTGATTTAATTTTTCCAGTAACATATTTCGGTTAACCCTGTCAAATGCTTTCTCAAAGTCAATATAAATCACATCAACTTGCTTCCCTTCATCCATAGAATTTGCTATGTGGTCCGTAACAAGTTTTATGAGGATAGCTTAAGCTATCTTTGGTCTGGTTTTGTATATAAAAGCTCATCATCTTGCTTACTTTGTTATTTTGCTATTTGAAAAACGAACTGGTTCTAATTTGGGACAAAAACTCAATTTATTATTTGCAAAAGATATTCCTGTATCATAATAGCGTAACATATCAGTACTGAAAATTGGGCAACCAAAGTTCTTTTGAACAATGTGAAATGGATGTATAAAAGTGGTGCCTCCAATGTTAACATCTAAAATTACTCCATGTTCTAAGTTCAAAACGTGATTAGTGATGCCACGAATAGCCGTTTTTATATTAACTATTTTAGCATTTCTCGGGAGTTGAGAATGCGAAATTATTGACAATGTACTACCCGTATTCAATATTACTTGCTGTTCGATATCATTTTAGTCTAGCACTTATTGTAGCAATGCCATGAGATTTTCTTAACTCGGTAGTTACAAATACACTCTCTATTTGGTTGTGTCTATTTTTGGAGGGGCGACTTTGATACTTGCGGCATTGGGGCCCAGAAACTGGAGAGGGCTCCTTACCTACTTTAAACTATGCTCTGTTTCTGAATTTTCCTCTTCCTCAGCGATGCACGTCCTTTCATTCCTTGAATACGGGCCTCTGTGTCCATTACATCCCAAATAACGTCTATTGGAACGTTGACCACGTCCCCGTGAACGCTGGGTTTCATTAGTCTGGCTACGTGACTGATAATTATCGTGGTATGATCTATCTTCATTACCATACGACCGATCTTGATAATTTCTATAATTATGGCGTGTAAAATTACGATTTCCTGGACGGCTATAATGGGACCGTCCTCTTTGATTCGAGTACATGTTGCTAATTTCATGAGTAACTATTCAAGTCGTAACTCTTGAACTTGCAACGTCAAATTCGTTAATTTATCTGTTAAGATAGCCAATTTATAATTAGATTTTGTTTTGGCATCGGAGTGCAATGGCTTTTATTTGCAGAACTAGCCTCGGAAGTAGTTCCAAACTGGCCAACAGAATAAGTTACTGGTTGGATGGTTTCGCAAGGTTTCACTGAAATCGGCAGATTTACTGCCCTCTGTTGGGCTGTCGGAAAAACATTAGAAGTATCCTGTGCTAAGTTACCTGATAGCGTATTCTTTGCTAAATCATAAGTTGTTATTTGCTGTGGTAGATGTAACTGCGACATTTGCTACAACGTGGGTGAAATTAACTGTGATTGTGCTGTAACAGTCCAGCACATGTTAGTGGGTGTGAACACTGGATAAAACGTATTAGCATTCGCTTGCTGTATGTGACCCCCCAAAATTTTGGTTTACGGAAGACTGCAGATAAGTTTCAGCCAGGCGTTTCTGATTTAATTGAATCTCCAACATGCAATGTCGTTGAAGCAAAAGATCTCGGTTCGAATGAGAGTGTAGTTTAGATTTTAACTCCTCTACCGTGTTAAATTTCTCGAGATAAATTTGGTCAAGAAACGTTTTACGAAAACCGACTATAATGTGCAAAAGCTTTTTCTGCGTGGTCATTTCAGGGCATAACTGGTATATTAGGTTTTGTTTGTTTATTAAATAATGGATTGGGTTCCCCTGCTCTACTTGGATTATCGAATTTAGTGGCATATTGACCTGCATAAAATTATTAGTAACACGCATGCTGTTCAATCAGCTATTTCTTTGAATGTAATATTCTCATTCCGACTCCTTGTGCATGTTTAAAAATATATCCAAACGAAAAGAGGTAAAAGATACACCAAATCTTAATTTCTGTTCCGCATGTGTCCAGTTATTACGTTGTGCAATAAGCTCAAATTTAGCTAAAAATTCGTCAAAAGTTTTACCTTCTCGGGATGTTAGTGGGTTATATACCTGACGAATAGGTGCGGAATTTCTCTGCGCAAAATCCGGCGGAATGGGTGAAGTCCGAAGAGTATGTACTGGCGAAGCATGTGGAGAATTGATAGGGGATTCTTCATGATCATCACCTATATTTCTACCACTTCTCATGTTCGGCATTTTATATATAGTACTTTCATGCTAAAGTTTCTTATACACACTTAAAAAGTGATTAAATATATATATATGTATATATATATATATATAGATGCTTATCAGAATAATGGAAACACCTGAACGAAAGTGCAACTTACCAGATTAGTATGGTGTCGGGCCACCTTTCGCCTTCAGAACAGCCTTGATGCGACGTGGAATGGAGGCATAGAGGTCGTGAATGGTAGCAAGTGGAATATTACACCATTCCTCGTGCAGGGCATCGGCCAGTTCTGTGAGAGAGGATGGAGGTGGAAATCGTCGCCGGAGTCGTGTTTCCAAGATGGACCACAGATGTTCAATTATGTTGAGATCTGGGGATTGGGCGGGCCAGGGGAGGTGTTGAACTTCATCCCGATGTTCCTCAAACCACGCTGCAACAACTCCAGCAGTGTGAATGGGTGCATTATCATCCTGGAATATGGCGTCATTGTCCGGGAACAACATCCGGACCATAGGATGCAAGTGGTCTCCTAAAATTGCGACATAATCGTTGGCAGTGATGCGTCCGCGAAGTGTGACCACAGGACCCAATGAAAACCATGATATTGCGGCCCACAGCATCACCGTGCCGCCGCCATGTTTCACAGTTGGGCGGAGACACTGCAGATCATACGCTTCTTTGGGCGTTCTCCACACATAATCACGGCCCGTGGTTTGGAATAGGGTGAATGGTGACTCATCCGACCATACCACACGTTTCCAGTAGTCAACGGTCCAAGTTGCATGGTCGCGGCACCATTTGCGGCGTGCTAAAGCGTTCTGGTCCCTGATGAGAGGTTTGGCCCGTGCAACACGACCCCGTAAGTTCATGTCATGTAATTCGCGGCGGACTGTGATTGTCGAAACAGGTTGGGGGAGGTGCTGATTGAGTTCCTCCGTCACTTGCGCCGCAGTGGCACGACGGTTCCGCGTGACAATGCGCTTTAATACCCGGCGTGCCCTGTCACTGATGCTTTTCTTCCGCCCACTGTTCCGCTTCCCCGATGTGGTTTTCCCGTGTGTTGTGTAGGCCGTCATCACCTTCGACACTGTTCCTGGCGACACACCTAACACAGTAGCCACTGCCGTCACACTCACTCCACATAACCGCGCACCAACAATTTGCCCTCTTTGAAA
>JAGDQP010000135.1:57609-70208 GCA_022664845.1 Lepisma saccharinum
ATATATATATATATATATATATATATATATATATATATATTTACGGCCAATGACCTTTACATGAAAACGTAAATAGCATATGCCTATATCTTATAATACTAACACACATACATGTAACTATTCACCTTGACTTATAATCAACACGATCACAAATTGAATTCGTCATCAATAATTCTTACTGAAGTAGGAAAATTAAAGCAGGAAACAAAGAAGGATGAAAAGAAGAGCGAAAAAAGAAACAAAAAGGAAAAAATAAGGTCAGTGTATCATTCATGTATCTGACTCATGAAGAACAAGAAAAGGAAATGTCAATCTAACTCTGTTCACACTGAAATTCTGATGATGCATGAAATAATTTCATACTTGAGAGCCTGCATGTCTTAATCAAGGTACTGCGTTTGAAATATAATTATTACATTAGCTTATATGATTGTTGAAATGCAAGAAAAAAATATTGCAGCTATCTCACTAAAATGCAACAGCATTTACAAACACTAGTTCAGGAATAAAAATAAAAATATTTCCCATATGATAGCCATATGCTATAGTAAAAGTTTAGAAAGTATGGGTTTCTAGATCCAAACTCAGATCTCCGCCACGTATCGTTCCGTGCTCTTCGGCACAAGGTACTGGGAATAGGGATGTAGCTATTAATAAAAGCAAGAAGTAGTTCTCAGAATTAGGTTTTAGTTCCATTCTGAACAAATGATGTGTATAAAATTAGGGCCATAACACTCACCGAACTTTATGGTTGGTCCCTGTAATCGAGCTGAACTTGTCAGCCTGTCTCCAAATGCCTGCAGAGAAGAGATGCCGTACTATAGGGCTAGTAGGATATGCTATAATTTGTGAGTTCTATAATGTACTCTTGTAACGCTTAAATGCTGTAATTCTCACTGTCTCTTCTCATATATATATAAAACCCTGTTTTCCCCTCTTAGGGAGATGAGGAGCTTAAGCAACTACATGGGTCAGCACGTTTCCAGTGGAGGTGATGGCCCATGCAGTTTGAAGTTACGTTTTCCACTTATACATTCCGAAAAGGTTTCTATAAACATAATAAAACAAGTGACACCAACAATAATTTACATAATTAACAAGTTACGTATAACTTGTTATGTATAATTTGTACATATGTAAGCATCTTCGGCTTTTCTTATTGTTTACCAAGTATTAATTAACTGTTGCAATGTATAACACCATGCAATATGAAAGTTTACTTAGAAGCAACTTTGTTGTTCCTGTATGTGTCACTATATACATTCAGATACGGTCCTAGGTTCGACCGGTATCCCTTACAATATTATTAGTTATTACTTATCGGCCTATTACTACTATACAGATAGGTAATACTACTACTACTACTATGCGGAGAGCCTTTTAGTAGTACTAAACAGTAGATTCGTTTTAGATGTTTGATGCCTTAGACGTTTTAGATGCTACAAAACACATACTTAAAAATGTTTCCTTTTCCTTCATGAAAGGATTTTGAAAAGATAATGTGAATATTAAAATGTCTAATTAGAGAAAAACTCGTCATAAATGTTAACCAATATCATATTGATTTATTGCATTATTTCTGCCATGAACACCTAATTAACGTTATTGCTAAGAGATGGAATCGACAATCACGTAGTTTGACAGAACACTAAGAAATAGCACCAGAACGCTAGCAGATATTGAAGACATTTCAATGCGACTTTGATAATAAAATATGTTAAACCTATTTATGTAAAGTGAATAAAATGTTTAAATTACGTATAATTGAAAATAATCTAACCTGACTTTTCTAACTCATGTCAATGAATTAGTAAAGTGTTTCAAGATACAAAAGAAGCAAATAGGAGATATTTAAGCAGAAATAAAGAAAATGTAAAGTTCTTTAAAAAAAATATGAACAAAAATATGGAAAGGTATGTGCAGTTGTCGAGTATTGAATCAAGACCATCGAGTAGAAACGGTGACGTGCATTTTTCTACCGTGTGTTTTCCAACTCATGCACTTTTAGGCCAAAATACAGGCGAGAGTGCGTTTCGCGGTCCGATATACTGATGTATAGTGAACTGCTAATGTTGAACCTATTAGCACTAATGATTAGATTAATATTTTGTTCTTTTTAAATATATGTAAGGAGATTGTTGCATTTTTTTTTTTAGTTAGAGAAAATTAGGTTTGATCACTACTTGGATTTTAGGATCAAGAAACAACAATTTGAGAGAAATTTTGGGTAAAGACAAATGTATCGCCTGTCCAATGCGTACGCGTGGTGAAAGACACACGGGGCATATGAAGGTAAGCCTCCGAATATTCTCGATCCACGTCATGAAGTGAGGTGTGGTGCTTAGTCTACGAGTGACCCAATTTAATTTGATTTGTTCTCTAATCACTCATAATACTAAATTACAATAATAAGTGATATAGTGGCTTTCGGTATTGTGAACCATTGGTGATTTGCCATTGCCTTTCATCGGATAAAAATGACGTACGAAAGACGGCTGAGGATTAAATGACGTAACGTGGCTCCGAACAACTTACGTCCCTACCCGGAATCGAACCCGGACTCTTGATTAAAAGGCAGCGAAGCTTACCATTCACTCACAAGGGTCATTACCATCCAAGGCGTCCACCCACAAATAAGAAGGACATTCTGGCAGTCAATTTTATAGGTGGATGAGTGCGAAAAAAGTCTCCAGCGTACTGACCAAGATTTGAACGCGGGGTCCCCGATTCGGCGTCAGAAGCGCTTTTGCAGTTTCACATACATATTAATGTAGTAAATCAACTTCGCACAGAAAGTAATATAAATCCACGCAAATATCACGCACAGAAAGGAATTAACGCCGAGCAAGCGGCAACGAGAGAAAGAGGGTTTGTTAATATCAAGTTATATTTTCCCGTTTTATCTTCCTTCCGTCCGTGATTGTTCCTCTTTATTTAGTGTTTTCTGCGTTAATTGTCCGTTCTACAACATGTGTGTACTGCATTTCGAATTTTGAGTTACTCTGAAAGGAAACTGTTTGCGAAACGTCAGACTTCCAAGAGACCGAACGATGTTGCTAAATACACAATTAAGATGTAATATGGATAATTAACTTAACTGGTTAAGATATCGCTGACTCTATAATATTCAAATCGATAGTGAAACGCACGATTTACATTAAAGGGATCGCAAAGCACACGATACTCTGTACAGTCGCAACTTGCACGGTCGCGGAATGCACGGACTTCTAGAAGCATGGTGCTTTGAACGCTACTCTAAGCATGCCACAATAAAAGCTTAGTCAATGCTTTTATCCTTCCATGTAGTTCAGCATAATCGTAAGTCATATTGCGTTCAGCATAATTGGAAGTCATAAGTCGCATTGCGTTCGGACGGCGATATAGTCTATTCCTACGTGCCATGATGATTAATCAATTTTGTTTTTTATTCTACATGCGTCCGTTCTTGATGAATTTGAAGAGTACTGCTACTTTCTTATGTTGGTACTAATTCATTTAGTTTACCAATGGAAAATCATAGATTTATGTTTACACAACATACAAATAATAATAATAATAATTTCCTTTGCTCTAACAATGTTACGTTACTAGCTAGTTGGATGTCGAGAATGTTTACTGATAATAATTTAAAAATGCTTTTGGAAATCAATATACAGTAACACATTGCTTGCTTGCCTATCATACGTTTATTCTTACGATAGTTTTGTAGGTACATTACATTTGTTGTCACTACTAAAATTATTCGAGTTTTCAAGATGTTACTAGATATCTCTGGCAGTGGTGGCGCAAGAATGGTTGGCACAATTGAATAGTCGCTTGTTAAAATTAATCAGGGAGCACATCAATAGTAGTCGATTATCTAATAGCTACCGTATGTCGTCTCAGAACTCTATTTGCTTGCTTGACAGTAATAGCTGAAAAGCATGACTCTTCACATTGTAAAAATCCAATTTTACGTGACGATTATGGTGAGTGGCTAGAGGATATCTGTCTTAGGAAGTGAGTTTTCCCGCGGCTCGTCACGGAAAATAAGATTTTAAGGCCAACACTAGCGGTGTGCGTCAAGATTGTGTTCGCGGACGGAAATCAATCAAGTTGATTTGCTCCCAGACCCAGATTGCCTTACGCCGCCACTGATCTACGGAGCTCTTAAATAGTTTGGAACTAATACTAGGCTTGCAGTTTTTTTGTATCTTGAGCGTTTTTCATAATTGACAAGTAATAATTCTTCAAAATTATACGATGTTGCTATCAGGGCTTTTGTACCAGTCATTATCATTACAATTCTAGTTCCAGAATAGCAGAAAAAATATATATTTATTACAAAATGTATTTGATACTTTATAGTTTTATATGATAATTATTCTTTCCTGAGTATCTGTAACCGTCTATAATATTACAATATTGTATTTCGACCTGTGTTGTGTAGGTTTTATACTACCCCATTTTGTGTAACCGTTCATAGCACATTAATAAAGGTGTATAATTATTATTTGTAATTGGTAATACGGACGTAGATGCAAATAAGATTCAATATATATGACGACGATACCAAAACTGTATACTCCGGTGAGACGCTCCTATCGCTTTCTTCTCAGGTAGGTCCATGTGTAGTAAGATGAATGACGTTACTGCAGTTCCAACTAATCAAGATGCATTCTTTTATGAACGCAAAAACTACGGGTAAGGCTAAACTTGATTTTATTTTAACTCTTAGCCCCGAGAAAACGTAGTTCCCTCAGGCGAGCTACACAAGTCGTGAAGTAAAAACGAGGTAAATTAGAAAATATTTATTGAACAGCACTACAACTTATGTTGTTGTCTGTTCGTTTCATCTATGATTACCAATTAAGGTGTTTTACGTGTCCAGGTATATCGTATAGTTTAGTTATCTCATATTCCCGCTTCAAACCATAACTAAAAATAATTACATGCATGCTCTAGCATTTCAACATATTTCGAAAATAGTATCCTAACCCCTCAAAACATATATTTTCATTCATAAAACATAATGTAACTTGCGCTAGCATGTATAAAATCGATATATCAAAAATCCCGCCATCTAATATCCCTTAGATAATCATATGATGCTCATCTGCCTGCATTGTAACACCTGCAATACAAACATGATTTCATTCCAGTTCCAACTGCATTGTATTAATTAGCAGTTAGTAACAGGTAAAATATGTTAGTAACGATTACTATCAAAAATTAGTTATAAAACATATTAACTTCAACAAACAAACATTATACAATGTTATCCCGCCCAGCATATCGGGGCTTTACATATTTACATAGTTATACAAATGCACCACAATGATTTGCTTACATTAGGTTAGTTTGTAATAAGTTAGTTTGTGTTATTTTATGTTAGGTAGATCGTTATAAGTTTGTTAGTACTTACATAGAAATTACCAAACTAGCTTACGTTGCAATTTTAAACATTTAGGTTAGTTCAAATTTCCTTTTACATGTGTCAGCCTTCAGCTTCGTCAATTCCAAAACCTGGTTTCAGTTTAGCCAATGCTCTGACCTACTCATATTATTATTATTATTATTATTATTATTAAGAACAAAATGAAAGTAAACTTGAATAAAACAAAAGTTATAAGCTACACCCAAAAACGAATTATCTACCAAGTACGCACAAAATAACGGATAATGTAATATGCAAAGTTCATTCAATTAAAGACCTAGGCATACATTTTGACGCCAATCATAAATGTAAGAAACATACTGACACCTTAACTCTAGAATGCAAAAAGAGAATAGGGAATATATTTAACCAATGGAGAGTGCTACTTATAATGTAAATCTACTTAATGTAATACACAGTTTCAGTAAGAGCCAAATTAGAATATGGAATCATAATTTGGTACCAAGAAGCATTAGCCAGCAGTTTAAAAATAGAGACCTTCCAAAAGTTTTATTTATTAGTCTTATGCCTTAACTTTGCCCTGCCATACTACGAATAAAGCTATGGATACTGGTGCGATTTTCTCAGACTTGGATCCTTGTACATACGAAAAAGAAATATCAGTAAACAATTCACTGATGACATTTTATCAAATACAATTCATAGCTAATATTTATGAAAAAAGAATAGCATTTCAGATGCCTACTGATTTGAATACTTGGTTAACAGAGATAAAAAGGAAACTATTTTAACTAGAATGATTCATACTTATAACCAAGATATGGTTCAATGACAAAGCTATAGCTGCATTATATGTTTTTTTTATATATTATTTTATACGTTTTAGCTATGTGGCTTTCCGTATTTTCTTTTTAAAATACTACTGTACTTCTTATGCAGTTTATATTAATTCTATTTTGTATAGATTTAGGGTGATTCCAGCCCACATTTCCTAAATTTCAAGTAAATTCCAGGTCCAACACCTCAAATTTGAATAATATTTTTTTTCCTCACGTACTATGGTTCAAGTTAAGAAGCAATATAAATTACCACATTTCTACTTCTTTTCATTCCAGAGATATAGGATGTCAAAGAAAGCCCGAAAATCATGATATCACTTATTCGCGACTGTCGTTAAAAATCGCAGATTTCCATAAACAAATGTATAACTTATGTTATTATTATCCAAATGACGTGCAATTCTGACAGGAATATCTCAATGACATGCAATTTCTTCCTATCATTTCAGGAAAAGTATTCTTTAGCTATGGTTTGCCATGAAAGGTATTACATGGTTTGTTAAAGACAAAAAAAAAAAACACATATTGTATCCCTTGCTGATGAAACATTAATTAATTTAACGATGTTGACAATTGATGACAGTTATAACATTTTAACTGTTACTTCAGAGTTTAATGGAGAAACATTGAAACAAATTCCAACTTTGTTCCAAAACTTCTTGTTTATATCTTTATAATATTTGAAAATGTTATGCATAATACTCCATAGTAGAACAACAATTAGTTTAGTGATGTTGATAAACAATAAAAGTGCAAAAACGTTGTTGCTATGACACGACGTAAGGGTAGAAATTCACTGCTAAAAGTTTCGACAAATTGTGGATATTCTACTATTCGAAAACTGATTAAAAAATATATGTATAATTAAACATGATTTTGTTTTGTGTACTGATGGGTCACTCCATGCCGAATCAAAAAGTTGAAATGTCACCTATAGTTTCCGATTTTGATGAAATTTGGTACATTAATTTTTGGAAGGGTTCTTAGTATAAATTCCAGCTTACAGGTCTCAAGTGCATCCGGGGTTACAGCGCTTCAAAGTTGGCATGTTTCGTCCTTAAATGTTGTCCCGACCGACACTTTACGGAGGCAAACCCATTTGAATTTGAATTTTTAAAGTCTTGCTTTATGGATTGTAAAATATAACGCTAGATGTTTCTTATGCAAAATTTATCAGAGAATAAAAATTTGATAACAAAATTGTGGTAGAGCCAATAGGTTTTGAAATATTGCTTTATGATTACGAAAAAAGCAGTTTCTGAAATGGTGTTCAGCTTGGAACATAATACCGTGAATATCTCAAAAGGAACACCAGGTAGAGATAAGATGAGTCTTGTACCATTGGAACGAAAATACGATTTTCTATAGAATGATGTAATAATGACAGCGGATTCTCGGTGGGAACGTTATCTTCGAAACCTTTTATTTTGTGTTTATATCATTATGTATACTAGGATTGATCTTGAAACGATATCATGAATATCTCAGGAAAATCACCAGATGCAGATATGGGACGTGCATCATTGGAAATAGCATAGAATGTCATATGGAGTGACGTAATAAAAGCAGTGGAATCTCAGTGTGAACTCCAACTGAAAAGCATTTTTTTTTAACATCAAGTAGTTATAATTAAAGTTTTGCTGTTTGGTCGGTTCTAGATGATAAACGGTCAATCTGATAAACATGCAACTTTATGTAAATGTAATTAATGACATATGGAAGATCATATTGAATAAATAATTCAAATTACACCTTTTCAATGTGTATTTACCCATTATGGACATTTTACAAGCACTTTATTAGCATATCATACATTTTACAAATTATATGTATAATACGTTTGTGCGTGTACCAAACGTCATTAAGTTTACAAAATGTACTCAAAATGTCATCAATCTACCATGTCTAGGACAGTTTGGAAGAATAGTGGGGATGCTGTGGTTCAGTCGTGGAGTTCTATCCCTGATTCGTGACGTTCGTCTTTCAATCGCTGCTTTCGCAACGTGGGCTTTGTGGTGGACAAACTCCGTGTGCGTGGGTTTCATCGGCCTTATCATCCCACTTTCTTCATTTGATTAAGTCTCCCAAAATCACTTGGCCTGAGCAGAAGTTGCCTAAAAAACTTACATAATATTGAAGTTCAAATTCAAGCACAAAACAGTGTACAACAGTGCTTCACGAAGAATTTTCATTTCTGTGCTGGATATCACTCTTGAGATGCTCCTGTTCAAATCGGCATGTGATTCGATGTTCACTTGATAACCATTTTTTTTTCAATATCTCCATAAGCAGAAATTGGCATGGTTGAGATCATGAGATCGCGGTTGCCAAGCATTTGGAAACGAGTTAATAATGACTGGATTTGCGCCTCTTGCATTTCTGAGGCACCTGACAATTGATGTGAGGTTGATCCCAATCCTGCATGAAAGCAATTTTGTCAATATTATGTCAATCTTGCAAACTGAGGATAAAGTGTTTGCGAAGCAGATTGTATATCATTATCAAATGACTGGTCACTAGATCACCTGATCCCAACTGTAGCAATTTCTATTGATGGGAATACATGAAGAACAACTTTTTCAAGTGAGCATCCAAACAAATGACGATTGGAAAATAAGTATAACAGTGGTATCTAACACACGAATAGAGATGTTACGTTTAGCACTGTTGCACACTGTTTTCTGCTTGTAAAATGTATATGTTAATAATACAGTGCTTGTAAAATGTTCATAAAGTGTAAATACACATCGAAAAGTTTTAATTTGAATTATTTATTCAATTATTCTCTTCCACATGCCGTTAATCGCATTTACATAAAGTTTCATGTTTGTCAGATTGACCGTTTATCATCTAGAACCGACCAAACAGCGAAACGTTAATTATAGCTACTTGATAGTAAAACAAAAATAAAATGCTTTTAAGTTGGAGTTCACACTGAGATTCCACTGCTTTTATTACGTCACTCCATATGGCATTCTATGCCCTTTCCAATGGTGCATGTCACATATCTGCATCTGGTGATTTTCCTGAGATATTCATGATATTGTTTCAAGATCAATCCTAGTATACATAATGATATAAACACAAAATAAAAGGTTTCGAAAACAAAGTTCCTACCGAGAATCCGCTGTTTTTATTACATCATTCTATAGGAAATCTTATTTTCATTTAAATGGTACAAGACTCATCTTATCTCTACCTGATGTTCCTTTTGAGATATTCACGGTATTATGTTGCAAGGTGAACACCCTTTCAGAAACTGCTTTTTTTTTGCAACCATAAAGTAATATCTCAAAACCTATTGGCTCTACCACAATTTTGTTATCAAATTTGGATTCTGTGATAAATTTTACATAAGAAACATCTAACGTTATATTTTACAATCCATAAAGCATGACTTTAAAAATTCAAATTCAAATGGGTTTGCCTCCGTAAAGTGTCGGTCGGGACAACATTTAAGGACGAAACATGCCAACTTTGAAGCGCTATAACCCCGGATGCACTTGAGACCTGTAAGCTGGAATTTATACTAAGAACCCTTCCAGAAATTAATGTACCAAATTTCATCAAAATCGGAAACTATACGTGACATTTCAACTTTTTGATTCGGCATGGAGTGCCGTCATCAGTACACAAAACAAAATCATGTTTAATTGTACATATATTTTTTAATCAGCTTTCGAATAGTAGAATATCCACAATTTGTTGAAACTTTTAGCAGTGAATTTCTACCCTTACGTCGTGTCATAGCAACAACGTTTTTGCACTTTTATTGTTTATCAACATCACTAAACTAATTGTTGTTCTACTATGGAGTATTATGCATAACATTTTCAAATATTATAAAGATATAAACAAGAAGTTTTGGAACAAAGTTGGAATTTGTTTCAATGTTTCTCTATTAAACTCTGATGTAACAGTTAAAATGTTATAACTGTCATCAATTGTCAACATCGTCAAATTAATTAATGTTTCATCAGCAAACAATACGATGTGTTTTTTTTTAATTTTTCCTGTTTTAACAAATCCTGTATTCAAACCTGGCAAAATAATACTTTTCTGAAATTGTAGGAAGAAATTGCATGTCTTTGAGATATTCCTGTCAAAATTTCACGTGATTTGGACAATAATAACATAAATTATACATTTGTTTATGGAAATCTGCGATTTTAAACGACAGTCACTGATAGTAGATATCATGATTTTCTACCTTTCTTTGACACTGGAATGGAAAGAAGTAGAAAAATGATATTTTTCATTTCTTCGTAACTTAAACCATAGTACCTGAGGGGAAAAGTATTCAAATCTGAGATGGTCGAACGGGAGGCATTAGGCGATCTGAGCTGGCATGACCGTTTAACCAGTTTTTTTTTTTTTAGTTTTAAGATACACGGTTATAAATTTATTATGTAATGTTTACTTTTTTTCTTTTATTTAAAATATTTTTTTAGAACTATGCAATATGCATGTGAAATATAATATTTAAGCATACTATGGATTTTTCTATTACCTGCTACTTTGCAACACTGGCTAATACAATTTTTATGACCTCTATCTCTGTTATGTTCTTCATTACTTGAGACTTTGCATTTTATACTGATTTGATTATGATTTTATACACATGTTATAACGATCGTTCTTAACTACTCAGAACAGATTTTATAAACTTGTTGCAGAAATGTTTAAATATTTATATTCTTATGACCACATATGCTGTAAATGATATTGTAACGACTCGAACAATGTTAAATGAAGACAATAATGTATCTATGTAATATTTTCGACACGTGTTGTATTGGCCTACATGGTGTTCATAACATGAAAATAAAAGCATTCAAACATTCATTCATTCATTATTATTATTATTATTATTATTATTTAAGAAACGCGAGATGCTGATCAAGCCTATTTAGAGAGACAATATAGCAACAAACAACAAATAAAGGCGTGATAGGGAAAATGTCAATGAATTTCGCCATTTGTCTGATTGAGGGCCAGATACCAGATACCATATCTGCATTTGCCTACTGTGGCCTAAGAAAATCTTAGACACAACGTGCATTGAGCGAGCAAGTACACCGTTCGAAACGATAAACCAATTCATTAATGACTAAGTTCCTTACAAGTAAACTTTTCGATAGCTGAGACCGTCTTATCGACCATACTTGGCAGTGGAATAGGGTACATAGGGAAATATCCAGAAAGCATCAATAAAAGTGCTTTCGTCCATAAAGCCGAGCTCAGCGGCCAAAAGATTTATTCAAAAGAATGAATACTTATAGTGTCGTCTAAGTTGAAAAAAAAGAAACACTTGTATTTGTTAAACTCTCAACAAAGGGAAACAAATTCACATTAATGGACACTGGGTGAAATGCACTATCAGTTAGAGAGCAAATTTGTCACAGGCACCTTCTAGAAGTTGGATATATTGAATCTGTTGGGATTTATTTTAAATAAGAACAGATCAATATATCAATCTAAACAAGAATTGAAAATAAATTTAATGGGTAAGTCCTTTTCGTGATAAATTTACTTTTAAGAGAGATAATGAGATGTGACATTAATATGCTTAGTTGATTCAAAAGTCTGCAGATATTATGTTATTTTTTTATATAATGCGAGAAATGAAAAAGTATGCATACTGAGTATTGGATTGATGGTCCTCACAATGAGGCAGTTAATGAGATCTTATCAAAGCCTAGCCTGAAGTTTTTCTAGGAGAGTCTACACCCAATAGAAAGGTAATATACAAGATATTAGTTGCCCATATTAACTGTAAGGTACTGTGACAGGAGCTGAAATAATGCTCGAAGAGTACAAAAAGATTTATGATTCAATCAACAGTAGTCACTTTTACTTCACTTTCTTCCTGAAATGAAACACTGCCGAGGTGTAGCATCACCTCCAACACCGCAGCACACACCGCCAGAGAGGTATTTAGGGGCTCTCGATACCCAATTTAAGATTTTTTTTCTGAAATCCATATAACGTTCCCTTTTTACAAAACAAAAATAATGTTGGCGAGGAGGGATCCAAACCCTCTAAATATGTAGCTGGCGAAGCGTGCTGCGGTGTGGGAGGTGACGCTACAGCTCGGCAGCATTTCATTTCAGGACGAAAGTAAAGTAGAAATGACTTCATTTGATTGACTCTAACAAATACATGTTTTATTCACAGTTAATATGGGCAGCTATTTTTATGTTACCTTTCTATAGGATGTAGATTCTCCTAGCAAAATTTCAGGGTAGGTTTCTATATTATCTCGTTGACTCATTATTATAGTTTTCTTAAGACTTAAATGACACTATTCGAACTTTATATATATATATATATATATATATATATATATATATATATATATATGTGTGTGTGTGTGTGTGTGT
>JAGDQP010000135.1:70308-94983 GCA_022664845.1 Lepisma saccharinum
GTGTGTGTGTGTGTGTGTGTGTGTGTGTGTGTGTGTGTGTGTGTGTGTGTGTGCTAATGCGAACGACTCTAACGGCAAAAGCACTTTTAATCATCATTTCTGATGTGCCTTACTCCTCTGCCAAGTTTGGTCGAAAAAGCGCTTTGAACTTTCGATATGTTTACTTCTTAGAACTATTATTATTATTCCCAGACAAGGTATGTGACTCAAAGCTTTCTGACTGGTGGATATTTTTCGTTGCCTTTTATCAAATGGATTTGATGTTAAAGTACCAAGACCAAGTAAAGGACATAATAAAATATAATGGGGCTCCGAGAAACTTCTGTCGCGCCTGATAATGTTATCAGGCAGCGAGTGAAAAGACTAATCTACTGGTGGGCATTAGGTCCAAAATCTGGCAACAATGTTTCTACATTTTTAGAACACAGATAGAGGGACTCTGTTTTAATTCATGTTCCACTTGATGATTAGTCAAAAAGCATTTAATTGTATGTTATTAGTCACTCCATAGTAAACTCACTTAACATTTTAGAAGAAAAGGCCTCACATTGATACGTTGTTACACAAGATTCGTTTATTAAGGTAGTATGGTTATAAAAGGAAAATCTCTCAAAATATCCGCCGTTTGGTCAGAGGAAGAAAAACACATCATAATACAATCCAGAAATAAATGAAATGAGGAAACATAATGTATATAACTATATTCGGATTTGATTGAGAAATGTGTCAAATTGTATCCGTTTGTGGGAAGAACATAAAAACTCATTTTATTTGCTATAATATATAAGTCTGTAGAATCATTTTTAAAGTAATATTTCAAAGAACAATGGATCCCACTTACCTGTGAGAGTTAAAAAAATATATATATATTATTAGTCATATAGAAAGAATATAACAGAAATATGACGATTTTAGATCAAAATATAGACTGTTTAAAAGATATAAATTTTTGACTACGTATACAATATAGTTCAAAACTATTATACGATAATTGTTAAACTAGCGTAATTAACAATTCTATAAAAAATTTAATCTTCAAATAACTTTATTCTCTGATTCTCACCATTAAAATGAAACAATTTCCACGAAAGTGCTCGCAATAATCAAGTGATTTTATAGAAATATATAAAAGGAATTTCAACATTGAAACTCGTACTTTTTTTCCTCTGGATTTACATATTGCCTCATAAAACATTAACCACTGAAGAAACAATACTTTTGCTGCCAAGTCTTGTATATATTAAGATACTAAAACCAACTTACAAAGCCATTGCGCAGATTGAACAAATAAAAAGTTATTATCGTTTGCATACATTCTACATTAACTTTGCTCGTGATTATATATTCCAAGTTTAAAGGAAAAGTCATTGTTTTCAAGATGCATTTCATTTTCCGATAAAGCTTGTGAAGCACGCGCCATTTGAAAAGCCATATCTTTTGCTTAGCTTCAGCGAATCTAAGATAAGTCATTCGGTATGTAGTTGTACCACAACAATTTCTTTGAATGTATATGTGCAATGAATCAGATTGTGTTCTTATTTCTGTCATGCTACACCATCTCTGCTATGGAATTTATTGGGGTAAGTTCAAGTTTACGTTACAGGTGTCAGCTACCACACGACAGAATAAATAACGCTAAGGTTTCTAATGCTTACGTAGAACGAAGGATGCTTTCAAGATATTATGACAATAAAACACACAATGCTAAACGAAGCAACTCTACTGGAAAGTATCAGGGTTTCACAGCGAAATATTAGCAACAAGTAAGTTCTTGTTGTTAAATAAGGATTTAACATGCAATTGCTTATTTCTACTTCAAATTCTCTCTCTCTCTCTCTCTCTCTCTCTCTCTCTCTCTCTCTCTCTCTCTCTCTCATATATATATATATATAGCGAGATGATAATCAATTGTTCGAGAAATGTCTCGGTATTTCTCGAAACGCTAGCACATCCGACCATGAAAATTTGTTTGAAAATCTATTTAAGATTTCCCCATTTTGTGAGTTGTCACTATATTTATTTGTTTCAGATTTTACATTTCGTAAACGTAAAAATATCAACCAAATAGAAATACGCATTTCATACCCTATCAGAGATAATTAACGAGCTTCTTGTAAACTATAAATCTCTTTGCAGGCATTAAATTTCTCTAAAATAATTAATCGCTCCTTGAAATGACTAAATATCTTAGAAAGTTTTACAATTACGTTTCGCAATCATTTAGCAATTAAATGGGCTAATGCGTAAATAAGATCAAACTACACTAATAATAACACAATAATGAAAATAAACATTATCACAAAAGAAATGAGATTTGGGTTCAAAGTTATGAGAGCAAGTAAAATTATAATAAATTAACTTTAATTAATTGTTATTGTTCATGCGGAAGTAAATTATTAAATGGTTAGGAAATTATTTTCTATTTTAATAAACATTTTCCCAGGAACATACTCCATAAAAAATATAAATAACATATTTATAAAGATACATTAAAATTCACAGAACTTTCACATATTAACACCGAAATAAAAAATTAATAATAATAACAATAATAATTACCTTGTTAATATTGCACGTGTCAGAGAGACATGGTGTGTTTACATATTTATGAGAATACTAAAATTTATAAAAGTAAATTTGATAGCTTAAAAGTGAGTATAACTGATTTCAACTACATTAAAAAAAATGTTCTATATTACTTATAACATATAATTTTAGAGTACATTAAAATATATTCTCATTAGCGACAAGCTGTATAGCAAGCTCTAAAGTCAGTTTAGAAAATTAAAAATGGATACAAATAAATAACAACTAAGAAATAAAAGTATATTATATATTATACTAAAAACTTATACTGTAGTGAATATAATTTATAACATTCTTTGAATATAATAATTTGAATAAAATGCTATTACAGCATGTCTTAGAACGCTTATACACTGATTGTTTTCGGATCGTGCTATATAGAAAGTATTTAGTGTATTGTTCACTATCATTATCAAAGCACCAAGCATTGGAACAAAAAAAATAATATGCTCATTGATTTTAGATTATTATTCGACATGCTAATTTTTCCGACTCACATGTAGAATGAGCGAAGAAAATATGTGAAATGCAAAAGTGAGCAGTTGGGCACCCAATCGTTCACTTAGTCAGTTCTGAACAAGTAAGAAATATCTGTTGTTCCCTTCCTTTCCTCTGTGAACGTCCAAATACAGTAATTGGAGAGACCTGTGAACAGAGAGAGAGAGAGAGAGAGAGAGAGAGAGACGCACCTAGTCTGCAATCAAGTACGCATTCTTAGTTCTGTATCTACTCCTGGATATGTTAACGGAAGAACTGCATGCATCACGAGATTACTGCAATCAATCATAAACCTGCCTGTCTGAAACTTACTTATGCAGCCAAAAACAGAGTTCCAAAACTACAAAAGAAATTCAACAAATTAATAATCAGCCTACAAAAGTTATAAAAAATTAAATGCTTACTACAGTTAAGAGATAAATAACATAATGTCACTTGAATACACGTTTTCAAATATAGAAATTCCCGTTTAAATTTCGAAGTAAACCATGACTCAATACTGGCAAGATATATACTGAATGGACAACCACAGTTTAGTGTCACTTGTGGAGCAATGGTAAAGCGCGAGGAAGGGAAAACATAGAATTAGAATAGCTATATGGTTTCTGGTTCGAGTCTCAGCAATTATTAACATTTGCTCAGTTTCATTTTGAATTAAATATGTGTAAGGACTTTCATAATTTGTAGGCATGAGCTGCTGTGCTGTGCTCCAGAGCTGCTAAGCTCCACGTTTACAGTTTGTCATCCTCTTGGAAGGTCGGACTAAAATAAGGTGCAGACTCAATATTTCGCACCACATTCAGGAGTTTTTTTTTTTCAATGAAAGTACTGCATCAAGATTTAGTCTTCTTCTCAAATAAATGTCAGTCAAATGTATCACTAAAAAGAATTGATAATCTGAAAGGAGTTCTATAGAACAGGAAGAAAAATATCTTCTCTTTTCTTTATAAACTCCATTGTTCCAAATAGAAGAAAGTCGTTTGATTTTTTAAAAACATTTCCATTTGCCATTTATTTTCCTTTTTTAATTTCATGCCCTCATTGTTGTATTACACAAATTAATTTCTGCCTGGAAGGCTACACAATGCTTTCATTGAGTCATTTGCCCCTTAGCCCTCACTTCCAGCAATATTCAAAAACTACGTGCCTGTTCATTTACCTTCTTTTATAAGGATTTAAAGTAAATCGAAGGTCTGCATTTGTAGTTATGGCCTCACCAATATGTGTGAAATTGGATGATATTTTCACTTCAAGGAGTTTTTCGTCGCCATGATCTTTAAGTCCGCTATTATAAAAAAAAATACGTATCTCATATCTCTCTCTCTTTGCTCAGTGTAAAGTTTACAAGTAAATACATGGTATGCACCACCTAAACCTTCACGTCTGTAAATATAAAAAATATTTATGTAATATTTTCTCTTCCTTAATTCAGTGTAAACATGCAAAATTAATGCGAGGTGTGCGTTTGTAGTTATGAATTTGCTTAAATGAGTAAAATTTGATGATATTGCATCTTTAAATGTTTGTTTTTCCCCCTTAACCCTCTCGTACGCCATTATAGAAAAATACGTGTCTTCCAGTTTTTCTTCATTTATCCACCGCGTAAGTTCCAAGCAAATCGTAAGGGACAAATACAATATGTCGACTACCCTTGGACTTAAATGTCATCAGGACTGTCACCAATCAGCTTAGCGACTACAGAAACTATGGATTCGACACTAATATATATTATTTTGGACATTTTATTTTTCATCCTTTATCACCCCTATGCCGGTAAGTGCTGAACTGCTGAACTTAAAATTGAACAGCATCGGGAGTGTCACTATTCATCTCCGGAAGCCAAGAACTATGGATTCGACACTAATATAGGTCGTTTATATTGTTTTATACTCGTACCGCAAAGTACTTTTTTCCAGATTGTAAGTGATGTGCACCAAACTTGCTTGAAATTGATGGAAGCGTTACAGAGTTATCGTGGAACATATTCATACACACACACGCGCGCGATAACGCATATTATATATATATATATATATACTTTACAAGGTCTTCTGGACCTAGTCTATCAAAGCACTAATACAAGCGCGTACATTAAATGTAGACAACAATCTCTTTAACTACGAGTCAACAAGACACTTAAACATGGGTCTGTCTGGAACTACCCTTTCATATTGAATCCTACTATAAACTTGAAATTCTACATAAATACACTTTAAAAGTAAACCGTTTCCAAGTGGAATTTCTAGGAAAATCTTCAAATGAAATCTTGTATTCATTTCGTAAGATTATAAGACTAAAAAAGGGTAATCGAAACAAAAAGTTTCAAAGACATCTGATTTAGAACCAGTCTCTTAGTATGTGCATTATATTTAGCAAGGAAGAAACTTTTAGAAGTCAAGTACCGAATCACTTGAATCACTCTCTGAGAAGTAAGTTCGCTTAGAGTATATTCAAAAGAATTCTTTCTATTTTGTGCAAGATGAAAACAGTGTCTTCTTGAATGGTTTGTATTCTGTGAAAATACAGCCCCCTTAATAAGCTTTGGCACACGGAAATTAACCATCAATTCGAAACATTTAAGTAGAAGCATCTAATTCCTTTTTAGGTAAAATAATATTTTTTGTTTTGGTTTCATTTTGTGATTTGGATTACTTTGGCTCATGTTTTTCCTAGTTTCTTCGAATATACATAGTATCCTTTGTTTTCTCTTCATCTTCTCTATTTTCTCCAATCCATCATCTACTTCTTTAATTTGATTACCTACCTTTTATTAACAACAAAGTAATTTATAATTTATTAAGCAAACCCTCTGTTTTCTTCAACGAAGTGCCTTCATTATTTTCATTATTGTGTAGAAATATATTTTCTGAATAAATTCTCTTTTCGTTGTTCACAGTGATAAACCATAACTTTATAACAGTTTATTCTGTGAGGTGTCAGAGATGTCACCGTTCGCCTTAATTTGAGTATTAGTGTAATTTGTATTTATTTATTTAATACATACTATAGTAGAGTACTTATATATGCGAACTATGCATCAGGTGGACTCCATCGTGCTTTTCAAACAGATGTATGCGTCTCCATGTCCTCCTTGACATGTTACGGAGTATCTGAAGAGTTATATTTCGAAAGGCTTCCTCCACACTTTCGTGCAATTCTTCATTTGTCGTGTACCGATTTTAAGAGACATGTGAGTTAGTTATTCTCCATAATGTGTTGTATGGTGTTAAAAAGTCAGGGATTCGTGGGCGCCATTTCAATGGGTCTGGAGAGACTGGAGAAACACGACCAATCCAGAGGTTTGGAAATTGTTCATCAAGAAAATCACACACCTGGAAAGAAAAATGGGCTGAAGTCCCGTCCTGCTGTACCCACACACGATCCATGAATCCCATCTCTCGCAGCTGAAATATTAACCGCGATTGCAACTAGTGTTGTAATTAGAAAAAACAAAAATATTTTTTTTCGAAAACTTACATTTTTTTAGAGAAAATCATACACTTTCGTTTTTTTTCTTGTTTACGTTTTTTTATGGCAACAATTTGTAAGACTGCTAACGTCTCTTTAAGTATAAATAACTTTTTATATCTAATTAATTAGAATGTATCAAACATATATTAAACCCTAGATGCTGTGATATTACACATAGTTTTGGATATATGTGAAATATTCCAAGTTTTTCCAGTTCTCCGTGTTGCAAACTTTAAAATAAATTATTTTTCTTTAAATGTCGGCGATACTGTATCTGACCAAAACTCTGCTTAAACATCATTTGACACAATAGGGGAACGTTTTGGGTGTCCCCGACCTCAAAATCCCCAGTTGTCAGGGCTATCAACCTACTTAAAACTTCAATTTGTAGAAATGTTATTATTAATACAGATCTAAACGTGTTAATTGAGTTACACTAAACTTTGCAAACATGTGCATTAGGTAGTAAGACAGGTCATACAGAAACTCCAGGCGAGGTAGGTATCAGTTTTATCAAGGAATGTTTAAAATCCCATATTTCATATTTGTTATCACTGGACGTACACGTATTGATTTACACTAAATTTTACACACATGTGCACAAGGGCGTACTGGCCGACCGTGAATCCGGGTATTCAAGGGTGGCTCCTGACAGTCTTTTAGTCTTGAAAGCGTAGAGTCTTACCAGTCTTCGGAAACTATCAATTTTTACCAGTTGTCAGCATTGTTATGACCGACCTTATGGCAGTGCTGACGTTATAATCTCAGCAAACCTACTGTACGGTTCTCATATATCGCTAGAAGGAGGATGTAAAAATTAATGGTAAATGCACATTCTTCTAAGACATTACATTTGCTTAGTACTTTGTATTTTGAGATCTGATCGGTATTCTAAGGGCCATTGGAAGGTATTTTTGTGGCCTATGCGCCCCAACATCCACTACCTCATGGACTTTTGGTTACCAGTTCGCTCTTGCATGTGCATTATGTAATGGGATAGTTCAGGTGGATCATTTAAAAATTATTTAAAAAATACAATTTTCAGATGCTTCCATATCGTTTTTCTTATCAGCACTAAACTTGTTATTTACGTACTGGGGCACGTCATAGTGGTACTCCAAGTCCCATACTTGACAGTGTTGCCACTCAGTTTGAAAACATGTATATTTAAAATTACTTCCGTGTAGTTTGATCTATTCATATCAAACTTTTGGTACATACAGTATATTCGACATAATCGAAACATACTATGGTTGTTCCTGTAACCAAGTACCCAGTTGTGAAAGTTACTACCCTATTTTAAATTTCAATTTTTAAAGTGTCCTTCTACTGTCATATGCCTATGACTATCATACTTTCAAAAACGTTCGAGTGGAGCCGAGGGACGTAGCTACGTTATAATGTAATTTGAAATAATACTTCTCAGAGCCTTATTACAAGAGACTCATTAGAAGAAACATGTATGTAGTTACATGAATATTCATTGTAGATTTATACAACTCTCTTTAAATATACGTACACAATGAATGTAGAAATAATTCCATAATTTGCCTCGTAAAGTTAAAGGAAAATTCAATAGTAAATTGAGATGAATGCATGAGGATTTTAACTCCAATCCTGCTGATTACATTGATTATATGCAGCCTAAAGCAATAAATGCTTATTGTCGGAAGAAAACCTTTTGAAAAGTCTAAAAATAAATAATATTTTTATTGAATAAAACTTTACAGAGGAGATTATATGTCAACACTAATTGCAAAATGTGTAAATAAGAATGTCCATTAACATATTCGTAAAAATATATGGTTGTTCGAACAGGTATTGTGATGTCATCCCGGCCCATATCATAACATAATGTAAGTTTCGTTCCACCCCTTGCATATAATGAGAATTTCCTTTAGACCAGAAGACCACGTATCTTTCGCATATTCATCTGAAAATAACATTAGCGAGCGAGACACAGAATTTGAGCAAAAACACGACAGGCTCCATGTCGTTGTCAGAACGTTCATTCACAAACATCAGTTTAAATTATTTTTGACGCAAATCGTTTTCTAATGCGTTAATGAATTGTTCAAGACGGTATATTCAGTTCAGCAGCACGTTTGCGAATCGACTTAGTTGGGGACAACGCAACTGATTGAGCGATGGCAGCGTATGTTCCATCACGAGTCTACTTACGTCCATTATCTGGCTTCTGTTTGATATATCACAAACGCACGTTTATTCCAATCAAGCAGTGTTGCTTTACGATCAGGGTCCTTGCCAAAGCGATCTCTAAACACAGTTATTATCTGTGCCAGTGTTTGTCCTGTATGGTGTGGCTGTTTGTACACCCACACACATTCCACTAACCGTTTCTTAACTCTATAACTACGATCAATAATATCACTCATGGCTTCACAACTTAAATGCTCTATGTAACTTGGTACCCTGGGATACCAGACAGCGCTGTCTGTGACCATGAGCACAGTGTTACCAATACCACAACTAAAATTATACTGACATTGTTCTCTGCAATACTCAAATCTAGTTATACGGTGTAATGATCCTGTTTTATCAAGCTGGCATTGAATATCTTCTAGGTCTCGCCTTGTGTTTTTCTTCTATTTATTTATATTCTTTTTACCTCTGTTCAGGTAAATCTTGATTTACTGTTTTTGTTTTAAGCAGTTGCTCTGTTTATTCAGTTAGATGTCATATTTTATTGTTTACACATCAGCACATTTTGTTGCGATATGAAGGGCACTGATAATGGGAAGCCGGTCAATTATATGCTTGACTTATTGTTACTTTCGCGTTCTTTTTAAGACTATTTTTTTCTTTACTTCTTTGCATTTCTTTTGCATTTTTATTTTATTTTGTTCTTTCTCTCTTTGGTTCTGATACAATTGTTCATCTTTTCTAAATCAATTAATATCATTTCGAAGGTTTCTGGATAGGCCACACCCACTTTTACCTTCCTTAGCTATCTGTCTTCTGATTGTCCAGAACAACACATCGATACCATCTTGGCATGCGGTGGAGAAAGGCTGTAAAAATTAGTTGCTACCAAAATTTTTATTTACGAGTTATATTGATACAGCCTAACAAATCCAAAATATAAAAGAAGGTGAGATGGCAGCATTGCGTTAATAAAAGTTGGTTTGAGCTGTCGAAATTGGTGAATTTATTTGGTGAATTTACTTCAGAGAATTGGAGAAGATGAATATACCTGTAAAGACTTTCCATGTTGGTATTTGTTTTAAGTAAATGAAGCAGTGATTGAATAGTGGTTTGTTTGTCAGCGATTCTGTGTGTCTGCAAGTGATAGTGTGGTTTTCGATCATGTGCGGTGTCAGTGTTTTTATATATATATTTCTTCTTATTTAAATTATTGTGGGTATAATCCCTCTTGAGTGTGTTTTTGTGACGTGTTTTCTTCTGTATATTAAGCATGGTTTGGTTGTTCAGCGGGATGTGCTCTGATTTGATGGTTCAGTAGTGAATTTTGCACTAGCCAGTCACCTTGATCTTGCAGGTATGCAGCTGTGATAATAAGAATTCTCTCCCAATCCAGATCTGTTTACACAATGGTTTTAGTTGAAATTTTATTTTAAGTAAGCCATGTTTACTCAGAATTAAATTTAGTCTTCAATTTTGCGTCTCCCCCTTTTATCTTCGTGCACTTATGCTTCTTTCTCTTGCACAAATTTCTATGCCAGATTAGAAATTTTTGTGATATAGAAATTTATGACCGGTTTGTTCCTGAACTACGTGGCTAATATGAAAATTTGATTTTTTAAGTCTTGTGGTTACTGTTTACCGATGATTTCACAGTTCGAACCCCTTTTCGCTTTCTCGTTTACCGTTTGCCAGGCTATGCTATAGGCAAACCGTATGATCCAACTTCACCTAACCAAAATTATTATACTTGGCGTAAATTATAAATCTGTTTTATAGTGAGCTAAATTTTACGTTGGTTTCATAGAACATAATACAGTACGCTTATTAATTAAGTCATGAATCTGGTACAAGTTATCATACCTATGTATATGTTAAATTTGAGTTATGTATGCTTTTACAGAACTACAATTAGATTGAGTTCAGTTATCTTTGAAAGCAATATATTTAATTAACTATTTGGAAATTTTGAGATGTTAAATTTTTCAGTAATGCTATTTTGTACTCATTGATATCGTAAAATTAAAATGATTCGTTCCTCAAGTTGCAATTCTTTACATCAAACCCGAATAGGTTCAACTTTTATTTTAAGAAATTACAAATTTGTAATGCTGCGAATTCAATTATTGACCACATTTCGACGTTGAGCGTTGTAAACATTACGTTCGTTTTGTCATATGTATTTGAAGAAAAAGATAAAATTTACTGAGCAAAAATTGATATTTGCCGGAAACCTGTTTTTAGTTAAATGTGTTCCTCAAATAAGCATGAATTTTTAATTGAAACAAATACTGCATTTTCCTATAAAGGAAAGAAATGTTTCTCTTACCCAGTATTTAAGGTGTAAAGGTTTCATTTAAATAGTAGTTAGTACATCATGTTAATTAACTTCGGTTTAGTAGTCTGTTCTCAACGTTCTTGGGTGTCAGTCCGCAAACATTATTTCTTTGTTGCATATGATATCAGTGACCAAATTAATTTGAGTTTGAAGTTTGAGAATTAATTCATAGCGTTATTAAGAGAATAGTTATGACAGTCACATGACCACTATTTGGGCGCCAGTAGCAGGTATAGTCAAATAGGACTCCTATTTGCCCTTTAACCCACTACAAATGGGGTGAACGAACACGAATTATGCAAAAATCCCAGTTTGATGATCCCACGCGTGGTAATACTAGTTCTCAAATAGGTGCCCATCGACGACTCACCGACGAGCAAGCTACTATGGTGCGTATTAGCCAGAGTCTGTGCTTTCGTACACAAATTAGCGTATCCTAACCTCCTAGGAAAGAAACACCGTGACCCCGTGAAAAGGATCTCCCAGGTAAGAAGTACACTCCCTCAGACGCCTCTCGTGAAGTGTAGAGGGAGACGCGAAAGCATCAACTGACACTTCTCCTATTCAAGAGAGTGTCCAGGGTGGAGAACCTCTCTTACAAGTCGTTGGAAGATGTCAAGGCACTCACCAATGCACCGATCAAAATTAAGTTTTATAAACACTTATTTTTCATTTGGAGTAAGTAAACGTGTAGGTTGCATGATTGTTCTGACCGTGCTTGTGCAGGTATATTTTTTAAAGATTTCATTTTCCTGCATGGTGATCTCACAGATACCCTCGTCTATTGCTTACAAATAACTTTTCCTCCCGGGTTGGTAAGCTGATATGTTAATGATATGGGCCTTTTCCTCTTGGGCGGCGGGTCGTATTCTTTGCTCTTCGGTCTGCCTACTCCAGATTATGTGAATAGCTTTTCAATAAGGACTTCTCGACCACCCTGTACATCTAATGCTCATCATCAACACTATTGAGTCCATGTTCAATTTGACACTCATTGACAATACAATTCCAAAATGCTCCCTCATAATCATATTCGATTTCAATTATTTCACCAGAACTTTTAAGAAATCATTCATTATCGTCCCAAATAATAAAAAAAAATATTTCCGCCTTTCTGATTTCTTTATAGAAAAAATGCACTTTGTTGTCTACTCTAAAATCATAACTAACTGAACTGGAACCGCTTTGCCAAAACCTGTGAAATCGATAGCATTAATTCGTAATGTTTAGATCTATAGCTCCAGATTTTTTTTAGAATCCTTTTATATAAAATTCTGATCTTTAATACGTTTCCTTAGATCTTAATTTAGTCCTTGGAAAAGAGTTTCAAGTTTATGAAATCTTGTTTTCCCGTATTTCAGCTAAAATACGGATCTATATTAAAAATATACGAGGATAATCCAAGTTGGAATTACCCACTTTAGGGCCGTGAACATTAGATTTGATATAATGTGATTCAGTTCAACTTAATAAGGCGTTCACTAACAAATTCTAGAGGTCCTTGGTTCAATATCAACGGTCGATGATCCTTACTGAGTGTTTTCGAAAGTTTAGCCTGAGGCACACTAGGCAATTTCCGAGATGATCCCTTGTACATAGGCCCTGACGAACTCCTCCCTGCCTGCCCTACCCTATCTCTGCCTGAGTCATAGGAGCTTAAAGACTATAAATAAATTCAAATATCGTTATTCAGAATTGTCCTGCGTTACCTTTCTATTTCAAACTATATATTTTTCATTTGAGAGTTGTAATTTAAAATACAAATATAATTTCATGAAGAGTATACAGTCTATAATAAATATTTAATACTGATTTCAGTTTCCTGATGACAACCGTAATGCACTGGAAAATCTACGTAGCGGTGAGTATTTTACAATTGAAAATTAGCATATTTCTCTACCTATTAACGATAATAATGTGTTACTATAATTGTGTTGTAATCCCATTTGAAGAAATTATCCAATTATTTTCTTACTGAAATATACATCCGTAAATTGTTACTTTTCTTCATCTGTGGTAGTTATTTTGACATAAAAATTGCATAACATACAGGGTGTCCGAAAAGTCCTTCCCTGATTACAAAGAATGATAACTCAGGCTAGAAATACGATAGAAATATGAAACGTGTGTTGAATTGTTTACGACCTCTCAAAGTTTATTGTTTCGTGCATACAAAGTGCAAATCGTTCAGGCCTTGTTGCCCGACGACGGTACACGTCGATATGACTTTGCGGTCGAAATGCTATCACGTATTGAGGACGATGATGGTTATCTCAGACGAATTGCCTTTTCCGACGAAGCGACCTTGTTTGTCAGTGGAGTAGTGAATCGCCATAATGTGCGCATTTGGGGTTCACAACCCCCTGGCGAGGTCATGGAGTGCACCAGGGGCAGTCCAAAGGTGAATGTTTGGTGCGCGCTGTTGCACGATCGAATTATCGGGCCATTCTTCTTCGCTGAGGCTACCATCACATCTGCAGTGTATCTGGACATGTTGCAACTGTATGCTGTTCCTCAGCTGCTTCAGTATCACCCCGATGTCGTGTTTCAGCAAGACGGTGCACCGCCTCATTGGGGTTTGGACGTCCGTGCCTATCTCGATATGACCTTTCCTGGGCGATGGATTGGTCGTGATGGGCCAACGGTTTGGCCTCCACGCTCTCCTGACATAACCCCATTAGACTTCTTTTTATGGGGTTATGTCAAGGACGAGGTCTACCGAACACCTGTACCAGATCTTGAAACCCTGCGGCAACGGATAACCACAGTCGTTGCATCGATCCCTCCAGTGATGTTGGCTAATGTGTGGACGGAAATTGAATATCGCCTCGATGTGCTACGTGCTACCAAGGGTGCTCATGTGGAAGTTTACTGATGTGTGAACAAAACTTTGATAGTTTGTAAACAATTCAACAAGAGTTTCATATTTCTATCTTATTTCTAGCCTGAGTTATCAATTTCTGTAATCAGGGAAGGACTTTTCGGACACCCTGTATTATAATGACCCACATGCCTAAAAGCACGTGCCACTCGTTCAAGATAAGCAAATAGTAAACTGTGTGTACTACGCTGTGTAAGCAAATGTGTACTACAAGCTTCTTAAACGTAAACAAATAGTAAGTCGCACAAGCCATCGTAAAAGCAGACGACGACATCAGATCAATCAAAGACCATAAGAGTTCGAGTCGCAGATAAATGGAGTTGGTGCAGCAGAAAGAGGGACTTAAAAAGGAACCTATAAGTATCCAAACATCTAGGCAACTAACATCACTCCTCGCCGGGACCCGATCAGTTCGGCGCCTCCGTTTCGGCGCTACCGGTTCGGCGACGCCGTTTTGGCGACGCCGGTTCGGCGCAGTAACGTTTCGCCGCCGTACGTTTCGGCGCCAGAGCTTTACCTAAGAATCACAATAGGGAAACTACTGTATTAAAGAGGTATTAAAAACTTGGTCCATAAGATGCGACAGGCGTAGTGTTTTAAAAAAACGGGAAAAATTGGTCGCCGGAAAAAAAAACGTGTTTTTATTAAATTTTTCGTGCTACTTAGGAAAAGAACGATTTTTTTTTTACTTTTACGGTCCCTGACAACATTTTATGATCAATGAAATAGTTAAAAGGTTAGTTGATGTTCAAAACATACATATAGAAAAAATACACAATGGGACCGCGTCTGACAAAGTTTTGAAGCAAAATGTGTTTTCTGGGTCTGAGACAAAGATGCCTAATGGCCAGAAGGGAACAGAACGTTTCTCTCATGTACAAGGGTGCTAATGACATATATTGCATTCCTAATGTAAATTACAAGTGTTTTGTACATATTTTAACATAAGATCATCCGATTGAATGCATTAGGTGTGTTAAGTAGTGGATATTGGAGATGAAAAGACATAAAAAAAAACAATTTCGTCAATAAAACCACGGTTTTTTACTTCGTGGAAAAAACAATTTTTCCTGGTTTTTTTTTCAAAATTTCCGGTTTTTCCCCGGCCTTTAAAACACTATACAGAACAGATCCAGTGGCTGCTTTCATGGAAGAGATGCAATGAGACGTTTATACTTCAGTAAGTAATTGCAAAATATAATACTTTTATTTAAATGATTTTAATTATGAAGTGTTTTTTCGACGGAAAATGAATTTATTTATTTATTTACAACATAAACAGGCTGAGCTAAAGCAGTAACGTAACTAATGAGGAGCAGAGAAACAGGATTCAGGAGGGCTACTCGCAATTTCGTAATGGAGCAATTTCGCAATTTATTATTTTATATTCAAAGAAAATAAGTTTCATATTTAATTACAATGCATTCTGCATACCTTTGGAACAATTTATATATACATATAAAACAGATAGGAACGTCATGTTAAACTGCAAGGTTCGAGGTCGAGGTTCAAGTCCGACGGCGAAGTCGAGGTTGAAGTCTAATCTCAGGTCGAGGTTAAACTACCATTTTAACTAATTTCTCTATTTATATTACGAATGGAACCTCCAAATCTTTAGCACCCTTGTACACGAGAGAAACATCCTGTCCTCTTGTGGCTCTTAGGCATATTTGGCTCAGACAGGATACTTTAATAATGCTCCAAAACTTTGTCAAATTCAGTTCCAATACTCTTTTTTGTCTAAATTTATAGTTTGAACATGAACGAACTATCATTGTAACTAATTTGTTTATTTATATTACGAATGCGACCTCCATCTCATTAGCACCCTTGTACACGAGGGAAACTTCTTGTCCTCTTGTGGCCCTTAGGCATCTTTAGCTCAAACCGTGAAAACTTAAATAATGCTTCAAACCTTTGTCAGGAGCAGTCCCAAAAATGACTATATTGATGATTTTTTTTCATCTCGAATATTCACTACTTACCCCATCTTATGCATTTCTTGTTTAGGTTTAGCAAAAGTAAAAGTTGTTACGTTAAAAATGTACAAAAAACTTTATATTTAAATTAGAAAAGCAATATATCTGATTAGCGCCCTTGTACATAACAGACAAGTTCCAGCCACTTAAGTCATTTAGGCATCTTTGGCTCAGGCCGTGCAACATAAATAATGCTTCAAAACTGTTAGAAGCAGAGTACAAGAAATAATGTTTTAAGTACTTCATTGATCATCAATTGTCGTCAGAGGACAGTAAAAGTATAAAGTACATTACTATGTATAAAGTATAAAGTCATAAGGTATGTTAATAATTTCCGTTTTTCTCACTTTGGCGCCGAACTGAACCGGCGCCGAAACGGTAGCGCCAAAACGTAGCCTGCGCCAAAATGGTGGCGCCGAAACGGCGGCGCCAAAACGGAGGCGCCGAAACGTAGCGGACCCCTCCTCGCCTGGATGGTCGCCTCTCTCTAACCTTCCTGCTTACAACTTCCAACGGAGACGAAGCAATGCTTCATACACATTTTGCAACGAAACCGGTATGATTCCTCCCTACCTGACATACACATTTTGCAACTAAACTGGTTCCCCTAAACACAAACACGTTCAGCACTTGCAATGAAGTCGGAACACTTCCTTGGAACACAGTTTGCAACGGAACTGGTGTCTATTCCTTTAGTGCATAAACCTACTTATCTGAGGCATAAATCCAAAAAGAAGAAGGCCATATTTTGTTTTGTAAACTCGCTTCTAATCCCGGTTCGGAACGCTCTTTGTATTAACCAAATTCCTACTTGTTCATATTTTTATAGTAAACTGGTTCATTAAAGAAAACACAATTCCGTGTATCGTTTCGTTCCACCTATTAAGCTTTACAATAATCCACAAAAACATTATATGGTTCGTAATGAACATTATATGGTGGAGTGTTCCCCCCCCCACAAAAAAAAAATACAAAAAAAGAACGTAGCTCGCCCAATTCATCATTTGGTAAGAAAAGTATGCTAATATTGTATCTGTCTGTTATAGGTAGAATGCTGTCAAGAAAGCAAAGAGATGTAAACATGTTGGATGGAAAATACCCATTCATGGCCTTAATAAGATCAAATAAAATACACTTATGTGGAGGAACAGTTGTCAGTCCAAGTGTCATACTTACTGCTGCGCACTGTCTGCAAGGGTAAACATCTACTCATCTTTCTTCGTGTAAGTTTACCTAAATTAAGATAGTAAAATTTATTTGTTACTGATAAAATTTTATGGTAATTAGGGTAAAATATTTATTTTTCGTTTGGAAATAAATAACATGAAATATTCGGTGGTGTTCGACTAATAGCATGCTATATTTGTTTAAGAGAACACCCTCGTGATGTTTTATCGTTCAAATTCATACCAAAAATACACTGAAAAACTTTGACACAAAAACGATACGTACGGTACAATTATACTTGAAGTTGTGTGAGAGCGTCCGCAATATGACATACTCAACTTGGTTGGCATTATTAACACAAAATCTATTGACATATTTTGCGTATCTTCAATATTGAATGTTTTATTATACTGTAATTTCAAGTTTCAAAGCTATATTGTAACTACGGTATATGCTGGTTTTTATGGTGAACAAATGTTCAACACAACACTTAATGCATTCTTAGTTTTCGTAAATAACTGCCCACCATTAAAAATGTCTGAAGGAAATACACACCAATTTGCCATACATATATGTATGTCATATGAACAATATCATACATATAAAAACACAAACACGTAAATCACACCCAAAAAAAGTCGTAATGATTCAGACTTGCACCTTTTACGTTTCGTTTAGTTTCGTTATATCTCGTGCTTTTCAAATGTTAGATTATAACATGCTGTACTGTTTTTAATAAACAAATTGGAAACTACAAACCAAACATGATACACAACATTAAGTATAATATTCGTATAGTCTGTAAAGCCACTTACTTACATATTGCTAGCTTATTCATATAGACGCTACGCTATGTTATGTAATATATATATATATATATATATATATATATATATATATATATATATATATATATATATATATATATATAGATATAAATATATATATATATATTGATAACTTAGAGGTTGCTTCTTCTCTAGATTGTCATCCCGCATTTGTGATGTGGGCTGGTTCTGGATTTACACAGGCTAACTTCTAATACAGGCAGAGAGTCCAATCCTCCAGCTTGCATGCAGATTGCATCTCAACTGGTTTAAGGGAAATTGTCGGGAACTACCACGGGGATTTGAAATGATATGCAGAACTTCACATTAGTTTTGTAATTTCTTTATTGTCCTACCCCACTAGTTAGAAGTGAGAATTGGATCTGGTTCGGGCCAAAGCCCGAAGGATACTCATTATTTAAGTGGGATACATTGCTTATACATAATTATTTCGTGGGCACTCTTATACATACAATTCCCGAGCATAGATATTACAAATAAATCAGATATACATTTTGATTTATCTACTATCATTTGTAAAAGTCCTTTAGATAATATCTCTAGATGTTGTTAAATGTCGATGTTAATGTCATATTGATTTCACTAAATACTTAGATGAGAACTTTGAAATGTAAAATTACGTATCCAAAACATTTATATACCACATAGATTTTAGCATATGAAATTCAATATTGCTTACTAGTCAGTATAATGTTCATCATACTCTTAAATGTCTAGATAAACCTTCAAGAGATATTATCAATTTCGTAGTCTATTTCCAAAAGCGCCATTGTTCAAACAAATGTAAAATTGAGATATTGATATTATTAAGTTTATTTCTTTATTTTCTAACACGTTAGTAATATTTTATGATTCCAGAACGTTTGCAAAACCTTTAATTACCATATGAAAGTGAAGGATAGAAACAAACACTAACAGTATAATTTATATATATATTTAATCTTTCCCAATCTGCTTCTGAAAAAAAAAGTAAAATCTTGGAAAACTAAAATTTTTACCACTATTTCTATGATATTCGTGGCTCCAAATTTTCCCTAGTTTTGAAAAACAAGAAGTGTTTTTGTCGACTTCTGAACATTTGTGGCGCTCGGACAAGGACGGCTTTGGAAATAGACTACACAATTTACTGCATTTACATAGATTTGAGTAAATAACTATACTTACTACAGCATGAGAATATACATTTAACATTCAGAATATATAGCTTTACTTAACAGTATAAGAGACAATGCAGTCGTACACTCTCGCACGTTCACTCGAGAGGGGTGTATATTATAATTAATAATTCAGTTTTAAGCAGCCAATATCTTCATGGTCACTTTACTCTAAACGTAGGAAGTCAATGATATACTAATAATATTTCTAAAATATTTATGCTAGTTTGCAACATAATATAATTATAAATGTATAATCAATGTACAAAAGCTCATTGAATGATTAAAGTAAAAATTATAAATTGTGCTATATTGGTAGGACATTGTATGTAATAAAAGAACAAGGGTATTCTGAATGTCACTAAAATATCAACAATATCGAAGTTAACCACACACAATACCGTGGCGCCACGGACAGTATAAATGAAAATAGGAAGTGTTTGTTATGTTTTTGGGAGTGTCAAGCGACAAGCGGAGAATGAATGAATTTTGTCTTACATTCTACAGTTAAACATATGTACACACTTAAGGAATCTTAAAGAGAAAATAAGTTGATATGGAGAAAAATCAAACATCGTAATGCCGTCATACATGAATGGGGGAATTTATCTCAGAAACATTTTTTCTTTCACCACCACTAGCAACTTCCCGTCGAGTGAGAAGTGAATAGTCGGGTTACATCCAGTATTAGTGTTGGAAACTGAAGGATACATGTTTGTTAAATTTGCCCTGTAGTTTAAGGACGGGAACTAGTATTATTGTGGATCTGAAACACGTTGGAGTTTGAACACAAGACTGATATCTGCACCATTTATCAAACCCAGAATGTATAGTAAATACTGAATACTAAGATAATTTTAATTATACAAGAGCAGAAAGCAATTTGTGCCTAGACTTTGTTTCCCTTAATCCTCAATTCAACACGTAGGGCCCACTACGAAACCCCGAGTTGCTTTTTAGTGATCTTTTGCTTTGTTTTTGCAGTGTCATTTTGAAATTATATCTAAACGTCTTACAGATATTGTTATTACCCAGACTATTTAAAATCGTCAGAAATTAATTGTTCACACATATAGTTAAAAATAAACTGCTGAGCTCCGCAATGAACCCTCCGATTCACAACCGGACAGATAAAGATTACGTGTGCGGCATTGGTCTTGTTTCGCTAAGATTTTTGCAACAACACCTCAAGAATCCAATAGGAAGTTCAATTATAACGAGAAAAGCGAAAACGAAAACGCTGTGGAGTTATCCTGGATCCCACATTGTTAATCACATTTTAAAATTACTATGGTGAACATGGGGTTAAAGTGCATAATGGACATTAAATAATATTGGTTACCTATTTTACTTTCCTTGAGATAAGTGTGAAAGTTTTTGTCTGTTGATAAAATAGTTAAAAAGTTTCGTTTCAAAATGGTCAGTGTGATCAGAACTGAATTATTTTATGGCCATGTGGCAACTTTTCAACAGACTGGGATAGGGTAAACTGGAGGTAGGTTGGAGAGAAATCGGCCAGTGCCTATATTTTAAGCTACCGTCCTAGCCGGGAGAAATACCGAAGCTTGAAGTCGGGACATCTACAACTGAGTCACGACTGATCGGCACATTATCATTGCAGCAACCTTCCCCAATAACAGGGAATCTATATTTCTTCAAGAATAACATCTTACTATGCTATTGGTGTGATTAGAAATTTACAAACAAAAAAGACCAATTTCTTCTCCTGAATGTTCCCGGTTATGAAGTTGCATATAATGATTATTCACATATCGGATGACCTCAGGCTTACGATGCATTTAAACCAGAAACATTTTACGAAAATTTTAATCTGCGTTCTGAATACATTTGTGTCGATCTGACAAACGTGTCAATCAGTCCCGGAAACAATGCCCGATTCAAACTAGTCTGGTAGCTTCCGTGCAGAAGACCTGGATTGAATGTTGGTTTCCTTCCCCCGTGATTATCGTATATTTGTGTAACTTTCTTACTTCTTGAAATAATTTTAACGTGCCCCAACTACCCCAAATTACCGTATATAGTTTTACTAATGCTTCGGCTTCCGCCGTGGGATTATCCGTGGAGCTGAAAGGCAATATTAGATTAGTAGGTGAAAAGGGAGAGAGAAAATATGTAAAGCTGAAGAAGGGCCTGTGTGTAGGAAAATGTTAAGAACACAAGGATTCGCTTACCTACCTAGCTGAAGACGGGCCGACAATAATATTAAGGTAAGGTACAAACAAGGTTAAGGTGAGAACCAATAAAGGATACAAGAGAGATCAAGGAAAATAATGAGTTTATTATGGACTGAATGTCCAAAAAAGCATGAACCAAACTGCCAGGCTGAAAAATGCCATAGAAAATCTAAAGAAAGATGTATTTTCTCTTCAAAAGGATTTCCAATAAGTTTGAAAATAATAAGGCACGGTGATTCACACAGTTACTGAATTAGATCGGAATCCAGCGAATATTCAACCAAACATAAAAACAGAAACTAATGTCTTGGTAAATTATTTTCAAGGTTCTGATAATATCACAGAAAGTGAGTTTGCATAATTAGTACCAGATACTAATGAGAATGAATCATTCAAAGAGATTCATGCAATTCCTTTCGTCACTTAGGCTAAATAGGAAGGAATAAAATATTTTAAGGACACGAACATAAAAAAGCCTTGTTATCTTTTTTTAAAGCACTACATTTTGATCCAGATAATGTTATGTTATCATATTAGCTGTTCTTTTCAGATCCAGGCTATGTGACAGTTGTATAGCTTGGTGTGATACTAACACAAAACATTTCATATCGCAATTATCCTTTGATTCAGGCTAAAATAAAGCATAGGAAAGAATTAACTTTAAAATTGGGGTAAGAAATTAACAGAATGAGATTTTTTTAAAACTGAAGATTGTCATCGTGCAATGTGAAATCTGTCCGTAAATTATGTAATACATATATCTTGAATTTATGGGATGTTTTGATGTTTGCTTCGACTAGTGTAAGTTGTAATATTATCTGAAGTTCATGGTCCATATATAGATGTTTACAAATATGTTAAAGAGTTTCTATGTAATGCACTATTCACTTTTCGACATAATCCTCATTCCTTCCCACGCATTTGCGCCAACGCGTAACTAGTCGAGAAAACCCGTCGGAGAAGAATTCCGGTTGTCGACACAAGGATGGAATTGCAGTTTTCACCTCGTCGGCAGAACGAAAGTGATGCCCCTTTAGGCACTCTTTTATCTTCCTCGATGCTGGTCATCTGATGCGGTGAGGAGTCGTCCACTACGTGGTTGATCAAGCACACTAGATGTAGCCAGATTTGCTTCTTTCAATTGCCTGGCCCACCGTCAGACGGTACTGACGTTAACGGTAGCGTCACTGAAAACAGCTGTTATTGGGCGATGAATTTGAATAGGCTCGCAACCTTCAGCTTTCAGAAACTTAATGAAAGTTCGCTGCTTCAAACTAATCTCCATATTCTTACGTGGGAACCAACGTCACCCGGAAACGAAGGAGATATGTGCATTGTATAAAGGACAAATGTAGCTATGAAGTACAAAGCGAATTTGGAAAATGAGTTAATGAAAAAAGCAACAGCAATGGAGGCATTACTTTTCAATCAAGCTTTATATTAATATAAAATAATTTACACTATATCACGGAATATTTTTACATTTATTCATTATTTTAAACGTTATTCATTTATAAATTTTCCTCAACTTCTAAGTTATAGTTTTATCATATTGTACTAGAAACATGTGGAATTCCTAGTAGTATCGTGTGTTTTCTTTCAGAGAGGGGGCAGTTGATTTGGATGTTGTGGTGGGAATTTCCATAATTATTTCTGGGAATGTAGAATCCATTAAGGTGGCAAATGCAATATCACATGAAGGTTACGATCCAAACAATTACGATAATGATATTGGTCTTGCAGTCTTAGAAACGCCGCTTAATTATAGTGATGTTATACAGCCTATATGCATTGCGTTGCAAGGTAAGTTTTTATTTAAATAAACAGGATTTTGGGTGCCTTCATTTTTGCTCCAACAAGAATCTAGATCATTTTTTGCCGATTCCGAGTATGAGAAATTAATAAGTGATTTTGATCATGGTAAACCGTAGAAATTGACGTTTGAATCGAATTTGTGATTAAAATGAAATGTATATATTAAAAAAAGAGGTGAAGAATGATTTTTATAAATATATGCTTGATTTTTTCGTTCCTTCATATCTAAAACTGATGAATTCCTAGATTGTCTCTACCACTGGCGACTACCAATAAAATTTAAGTGCTGCTCACCAACTACATTATTATTAGTTATGTACCAAACAGTAAAATATTAATTTATTAGTCCTTATTTTAAAACATATTTACTACAAAGAATATATGGTAATCCCCTAGTTCCTTTGGGAGAATCTCTTGCGCGTCGATTCCACAATTTCAGATTTTTTAAAATTTTATTTGTTGCTTTTAGGCATCCAAAGCTCAGCAGACAAAATTTCAGAATATGCATTTTTGGATATGGTAATTTTAAGATATTTGAGAGTACATCTGTTCTACTGCTAATGGTATTCTGAATATGAAGGTCTGGAATTAATTTTCCTATGCTTTCGACACCATATAGCGCCGAAATGAAACATTTGTGCATCCTCAATATCTAATTTTTTTCTCGTTTTCATGTAAAAAATCTCCTGAGATGGTTTTGTGGGTGTTGTTTCCCAACATCCTATTTACAGACGGTCCCATAACCCGTGTTTTTTTCTGGAGCACTGGGAGAAATTGAAGTTTTCACACAATCAATGTGAAATGCAGCATTCTTTTTGAAAACTGTCCGTTTCTTTTTTTTAAAAATTCGCAAGGTAAATTGGACACAATTACCCCTTTTGGGTGCGTAAACAGGAAAGTTAATTTTTCTTATGAGAGATTCAATGATAAATTTTAGAAACATTTTTTCAATATTTATTTGTAATGATTTTGTGACAAATGAATATTATTAGTTAAAAAATGCAATAACACTCATCCGCAATACTAGTACAGTTCTCTCGAGCATTATTATGGGTAATCCCCCCCTCTGGTAGGATAAGGGGCGTAACCTGGGGGGTTGGAGTGTTACAAATATTCTAAATTGTATTTTCGGAATGCCACTAAGCATTATATTAATCACAACTGTCACAGAATTAATGCTGGGATGCTCCTTGCATGTGCCAGTGATTGATATGGGGCTAGAGCCCAAATCCAAAAATCACTTTAGAAAATTCACGATGAATATTCTTAACAGGGATATAGAGGCAGAAGCTAGTTTTTTCACTAACTAATGTGAAATTTGTCATTATTGTAGAAATATATATGAATGTTTCAAATCTGGAATGTTATTTTGGCAACGCTCCGTTTTTTTTTGTGGGGGGCACACGGGTTGTAGGAAATGATGGTGTGTTACAAAAAATCCAAATTTTATATTAAAATGTCAATGAGCGTCATATTTATTACAAAATCAATTAATGTTCAAATGCTCCTTGCATGTGGCAGTATCTGTTATAGGGCTACAGCCCCCATTTCAAAAATCACTTGAAATACATTGATGATAT